>JAKCPI010008184.1:0-18276 GCA_023213315.1 Euborellia annulipes
TAATTCTATAAACACATTCGGGCTTATTCTCTTCAATTATTTATGTATGTTTATTAATAAATGTATTTTATGTATTTATTAATAAATAATATTTATTATAGCCATTTGTATTATAAAATAATCAGAAATGCCGAATAAATTCGATTGAATTATAATTATTATATACTGTACGTCGATCGGCAAATATATTCGTAAAAATTTGTGTTTTTGACGTTATTTTCTCAACAAGCAAATTTTATAATTTTTTTTTTTTAATAGAGAGGATCTTTTCCCAATAACGAACTAAAAAAGAACAGGTTTCTTCATCTTTGGTCAAGAAGATGAGATGACTCTGAGAGCAATTTTGAAGTAAGAAAGTGGGCCACTGTCCTAAAAGGATGCTGACCCCTTTTTTTTTTTAAATAATTTTCTAAGCAGCATTTTCTTAAATAATAGAGCATCGATTTGGATTATTTCTCAATGAAAGTGGAAAATGAAATTTATGTTCTTGATCTATAAAATATTTATTTTTATGGAAACTTCTGAATTTGTGCCAAAATTCTTTCTTACTGGATCTTTGTATGAAATTTTTAGCTTTTTTTTTTTTTTTCAAATTTTCCCAAATTGAAATAGTTTGTGGCCTTGGGTCGTAACACAGTAGTAGAGTTATGCTAAGGCTCCTATTGGTCTAATTGGCCTCATTAAAATATATAATAACTATAAAGTTATCCGACCGATAGCAAATCATCGATATAGTAAACAAGAACGTTTCGTTTATTAATCGCTTCAAGCCGACGTTTCGGTCAGATATACGACCATCACCAGAGCTACAATCAATAACAGAAAGGAGCGAGTGAGTTTACAGTCAAAAAAGAAATTGTCTTTTCTTACATCATATGCGCAAAAAATTGACAAATAATTATAATAAAATCAATGATAAATTTAAGAAACATAAGTTACATACAAGGTATATAAATAAAATAAAAATATATAACAACCTGAAGCGTGTCAACAAAATCAGGTTGTTATATATTTTTATTTTTATTTATATTAATCGTTCTTTTCTGATTAGCTTAACTAGATATGAAAAAACTCAAAAATCTTATCCGAGGGATAGCTACTTAATTACAAGTGAAGCAACCGACCCTTAAAGGTTAAATTATAATAATTAATATTCATAAATTAGTTTGTCTGTACGGTTTCCGAGATACGATGTATTCAAAAAAAAAAAAAAGAGAAAAAAAATATTTAATTTCATTTTTTTCAACTTATTACTCCTTCGCTTTAATCATCACTTTGTAATTTAATTTTAAATAATTTTTTTTTTCAAAGCTACAAAAAGGAAAAATAATTAATAAAATAAATATTTAAAAAAAATGCTTTTTGATCCAATTAATTTTTTTTTTCCATCATGAGATATTTCTCAGGTGCTTTGTTGTTTTAACTCAAATTAGTGAGTTTTTTTTTTATTTTTAGGAACATTGTGTGGAATCTTGGCCTCTCGCGCGAATTCAGCAGCAAAAACAAATAGATTTTAAAAATCTTCTAATGTAATTCTGGCTCATGATGAAATAAAAGTAGTATGAGGTTAATTAAAACTAAAAATACCAAGGCATATGTTTCAATAATATTATTTATTGGTATAAACATTTGAAACTTGCTGTGTCATCTCCTGAAGATACCGACACACTATAAGTACCAAGTGTGTATATCAATATATTGAAACATATCACTTCGTGTTTTTAGTTTTAATTAAATTATGTTTTAACGGTTAACAATTTAAATTCAATGTTTGGAGATAAATTAATGATTGGGGGTTGAGGGGGGATAAAAAACGAGTACAGGAAAGGTTAAAAATTAAAGAACACTAGACCTCTACACCGCTTGAGTGCCTGGAGAGCAAGCAACCATTTACGACAGTCTGGCCAAAGGGTAGCCTGAAAATCGACCTTCTAGCAACTACAAGAAAATTAGAATAGGTATTGCTATCATGTCAAAAATCCGATGTTGGGATTTTGAAGGATATACATGTTTTGATGTCCCCTGAATCCAAAAAAGAGGTCCGTCTGTCTGTGTGTGGACATTTTTAAGCATGAAGAAAATGAGCTACGAGGTTGAAATTTTATATTTAAGGCTGAGGCGTGGAAATAAGCATTTGGACAAGATCGCTCAAAAAGTACTAGTTCTTTACTGATGTACTACTTTTTCAGTTTTTTTTTTTTCGATTTTCTCAAAATTGGCTCCAAAGATTTTGATTAAAACTCAAAAATCAAATTATTTTTTAGATGCTCTCTAAAAAGTATATAAGTAAAACTTTTCGTGAGATATTGTTTGAAGTACACTTTACTGATGTAGTATTTCAGATTTTTCAAATTCATTTTCCGGCTCTTCCTTCCAATATTAAATCCCTATGGGGATTTGCATGTTAGTTTCGATTCAAAAGAGGTGGTCCCCCTTTGGAACTTTTTACACATTTTAAAAAATGTTTTCCAATTCTTATGAAATTTTGTATTTAGGTTTAGGATTAGATTCTCTATTGTGTATAAAATGTCCAAATATGAGATTAAAATTTTGAAAAATAACCATAGTTTATTTCAAGCAGTCAACATTTAAAATACACAGAGCCTATGGAGATTTTGAATCAATTGACTCTGATTTTACTTATAAAATGCAAGTGGCCAAGTTAACTAAGGTGCTATGGGAAACTAAATATGTCTCGACACAAAAAATCTGGTGCGAACAGTCACTCCAGATTTTTTAAATCATTGCTGAAACATTAGAAAAATAAATTACCAGACTTCTTTAAATATGTCATAAGTTAAAAGATTATTTATTTACTCTACAATTAGAAAAGTGTGTTTAGTTGAAATTATATTTGAAATTTGTTCTAGAGGTGATAATAATAAATATTAAGTTGTTTTGCTTTTGCGTTCCCTCTTTCTCTAATTAAAACATTAGAACACAAATGGAATTAAGTATGCAATGCTAAGAAGGAGGTTAAAACGATGATTTTTATTCATTAAGAGAGATTAAATAATAATTAATAAAAGATACTTAAAGCTCTTTTAAATCGCTATTAACATCTTGCTGGTTTCTTTACTAATCGTTGGCTTAGTGTTGGTAATAAGATTAGTAAAAATTTTTTTATTTTTTGGTGTGACCTAAACAAACAAATAACACCCATGTACCAGTACAGGCGTCCCAGCGGCTCTGCAATAAATTTAATAGAACTGTCAACCCACTATTTATTCTCAGAACATCTAAATGGCTCCTTTTTACTTTTTCTTACCTCTATATATATTAATATATAGAGAGAGGAAAATATTGGATTCATGTCGGAAATTCGATGTCGAGATTGTGATGGATATACACGTTTTGAGGTCCCTTGAATACAAAAAAGTGGTTTTCACGACATGGTCTGTCTGTCTGTGTGTGTGTTCAATTTTAAGCATGAATTGTGCTACGAAGTTGAAATTTTATATTTAAGTTATGCACCCTCCTGGGGCGTGAAAATAAGCTTTTAATCAAAATAAAAATAGGTACTATCATGGTCAATGCTCGGCCGAATGAAAATCAATTATCCCACCCAATGCAACATATGGGGGGGGGGCACGGAACACAAGGGAGGTATCGTCCCAGCATCCCTATGCTGTTCAGATCACGACTAACAGAACTAGTATTCAATCTTCCTTTGTCCCCATGATCTCCCGTGATTGGAACATGCAATCATGGCTTCGCGTCTAGCCGGGGGGCTACGCCCCCTGGATCCCCACCAGCTGGCTCGGGCTCGCCTACGACGGACCCTCGCCTTTTCTTAATTATGAGAAACGGGCTGGCGGCTAGACAGGGGGCTACGCCCCACTAAAATTCCCGCCAGCTAGCTCGGGCCCTCCTGCGCTGCGAAAACCCTCGCCTTTCCTTCATTATTAAAAGAAAATTATGCCCTCGGGGCTTGGTGTAGGGGTTAGCGTGCTAACCTCGTATACCAAAAGTCGTGGGTTCGGATCCCAGGCAGTCTGATTATTTTATTTAAGCCATTTGGATACCAAATGGATACCAAATGGCTTAAATAAGAATGCCTGGACCACATATCGGCGGAAATCGACTCCAACGATGAAATCATCTCAATTTTGATGCCCTCGACAAATTTCATTTTTTGGAAGGGGTTGGAAAAACGTTGGGCAGAGGGTATAGAGCTCAATGGAGACTCCTTTGAAAAATAAAATAATTTTTATCCAAAAACCTGTGTTTCATTCAAAAAGTCACGGACTTATTGACCTGCCCTCGTAATTATATTTTTGGGCTCTGATGATGATTTTGACCTGGGATCGAAGTGTCTGTTATGAAGGTGTTATTTTGAATAAAATAGTCTTGTTTTTCTTCTGACCCCATCATTATTAACCTCTTCGTAGTTTAGAATTTGTACTTTGATTTGTTTTTATTTTATATAAGCCTACTGTCCATAATATTTTTACATTTTGTTTGATGATGTCTCTAATCCCACCAATTTTTTATTTAAATTAAAAACAAAAAAAAATAAATAAATAAAACGTTCTTAGAATTGATTGACTTTTCCTATGAACTAATTGAGATTTTCTCTCCCTCTTGCAGCTTCCATACGTCCTGGCCATCGAGTATGACAACCCCCAGGCCCTGAGGCCCCCTGAAGTGAATATCTCCTCCCGGGGGACGATCCCCACCAAAGTGCAGACCTTCAGGTTAGTCATTTTTTTTTTTTATTTAAAACGACAAAAAAAAAGCTTGCATAAAAAAACTCCAATCACTTTATAAAAAAAATAATATAGGATTAAATAGAGAAGTTTATTTTGAGTGGGTAGTTTATATTTGATTAAGTGGATTATTTATTAATCGGGGATTTGGCAGCAGGCCATCAGGGAGACGAACCCTTCATCATATTTGCATAACTTCACAATAAAGACATGTTAAAAACAGGAACGCAGCCAAAGAGTGGCTGGATTTGCCCCTGACTTGGCTGTAATTTTTTGACTTAAACACCGAGCTCGTTTAGGACCTTGGATTGAAATTAAGACCTCATTAATACCTAGTGCCCGAAAAAGAGACTCGAGTCCTCCATCATTAATCCATTGATTTTGATGAAATTTAGAAGATGTTTCAACAAATTTTATAAATAAATTTCAAATGGCTAGCTAAATAATGAACTCGCTAATGAATTTTTCGATTAATTGCTCCAGATTTTGCGAATTTTTACTTTCTCTTACCTCTATATATGTTAATATATAAAGAGAGAAAGGAAAGTATTGGATTCATGTCAAAAATTTGATATCGAGATTTTGTTGGATATACACGTTTTGAGAATCCAAAAAAGTGGTTTTCGCAGCATGGTCTGTCTGTCTGTCTCTGAACAAAATATCTCAAGAATGAAAAGAGCTAGGAGGTTGGAATTTTATATTTAAGTTAAGTCGATTACCGAGGGTAAGAGAAAGTTGTGTGCTGTGCGACCAGTCACACCAGATTTTTTTAAAATTGAATAATATAATTATTAGATTTTAATTTAATTTAAAATGTTCTTTATTTGAATATCCAAATTTTTTGTCTCTCTAAATTCTTTCACCAGTGGAGTTCCCAAAGTGGTCTATATCGACCCCCACGGTTCGACGACGTCCTAAATGGGGTCCATGTGAGCAGTGGCGTCATTTCCCTACTTTTTTTTTGGGGGGGGGGCAAATTTTTTTCTTGGGGGAGGCAAACATTTTTTCTTTTCTTAAAATTAAGTATATGTAAGTCAGTGGTGTAGCGTGCCTACCTCCCATACCAAACCCGGGTTCGGACCCCCGGCAGTTGGATGATGTACGTTATATTAATTCGGATTTGGCTATCCAGAATGGCTTACATTAGAAATGCCTGAACCCCAATAATATATTAATTACAACGGTTATCGTCACAAAGATCTATTTTGGCCTGAGTTGCCGAAAAGATTGTCATGAATGACCGAAAAAAGTGGGAATGGGAGGTTTAAAAAAAAAAAAAAAAACAAAGGCCTCTTCCCATCATCTCGAAATCACAAAAAATAAATAAATAAAAATAGTCTATAATTTAAGATAACAAATTTTTGAGATGAGTTTGTGTGTGATTGGGTTAACCTGGAATGGCTTTCGCGGCGGGCGGATCTCCTGGTTCGACTCCAAGGGGGCGCAATTTTTGCCCAATCAAACACAAACTCATCTCGCAAATTTATTAACTTAAAAGAAATATTGAATGGCTTATTTACAGTCTATTTGAGCGTTGATTGAAAAAATTACATCTTTGCGATTTCAAACAAGGCTCTTCCTAGTATAAAAATATAATGTTAAAATTTGAAAAATGGAAAATAAAATTTTATCTTTCAGATTTATTCCTATGGAAAGAAAGGGGGGGGGGCGAAAAAAGCATCGCCCAAAATTTATTTTTTATTTAATTTTTGCCCTACATATTAAATAATATTTTTTGAAAGAGAGGTAGGAAGAACTAAAGGTGTGAAAGGGTTGAAATCACTGCTCTTGAAAGAGAAAGACACCACGCCCCACGCCCATCCATTGTTTTTTCCTCAAAATACCCAAGAAATTGTAAGAAAGGCCGGATTATAGTTATTTATTTATAAACTCATATTTTAAAGTCGATAGATGGGAGAAAATCCTTTTCAAATGTCCTTCCATTTGATTCTCGGATTGATTTCTAAGTTCTTTTTAGATTTATAAGATTATTTTTCAAAATAAAAATGAAATATTTTATCCAATTGTTTCTTCAATTTCTCTTCACTCTTTTCAAATGAGAAAAATTTACTAAAAAAAAAAATATATATATAGAAAACATTTCCAAAGAAATTGAATTTGGTGCTTTTAGTCAGTCAGCCATCCCCTAAACAAGAAGAGGGGATATTTTTCAAGTTGGCTTCTGTTGAAAAGCCAATTCAAAGAAAGTAGCGGGGAGGGGGGGAGCCCGCCCTCGGTGTCCAGCCGATTGCTGGGCATTATAAGCCGAGTGACCGATCGGTCCGGGCTCTATATCCTTCTTTCCTTCCTCTCTATCGCTCCATATGAAACCCGATACATACACATGGCGAGAGGCCGATGGCTTAAAAGCCTATGACGCCGAAAAATCGCATGTAATTTGAGCGCACGCCGAAATGGAGCTCAATTTCAGGGATGAATCAAGCAACCATCCCCCCCCCGGCAAGCATCGCATCCACCCTCATCCTCGATCTATTGACGACGACGACGGCGAAACACATAAATGGCATGGATTTGATTTATCTATATATACGATAAAAAAAAAAGTGCGCGCCGCCGCCGCCGCCTCAATATGCTTTAGAAATAAGACGCCAGAGGAAAAGAATCACGAGCGGAAGTCCTCTCAGCCAAATTCCATCCACTTTTCAGCTTTCAACTAGAATTTTATTGATATCCATATACTAAAAAATTTCCGAACCGGGCGATTGAAGAAAGAGAGGGAGATTTATTGCTCTCTTAAATATAAGCCTATTTATTTAAAGGAGATAGTCGAAATTTTATATGCAAATAAAATTATAACAAATTAGAATTTAGGTAGAAGATTTGAAGAAGATAGCTTTATTTCTTGAATAATTTATTAATGCAAAAATTGCTAATATTTAGAGCCTGGCGTGTGTCCGCAGCACATAACTTACTCTTAGTATCGAACATTTTGTGATGAGCTGTCACACCAGATTTTTTTGTGCCGATATATATAATATTTAGTTAACGATAGTAGCTATATTAAAACGCAAAGATTCGGATTTTATGAGGTATTGCTCCTTCTCAGTCACCCTGGCAGTTCCTCTGTTACCCAGTCAGAGTAATCTTCATTTTTAAGGGACTTAATCTACATAAATTTGGGCCCTTTGGGTCTATGGGGTGAGATTTTCTCCCACATTACTACCCTAAAAGGAGACTTCTGCAATGTTTGAATTATTTGCGGCAAGCTGGATTCGAACCCGAGTCGTTTTGAGACTTCAGACTCCGCAATCCACAGTTTAGCCAGCTTATCTTCTCAAATACGCAAGAGGTAAAATTTATAATCAATTAGAGGAAAATCTTTGCATTTTGGTAGAACAATTTAATGGCAACCATTTCTTCTTTGAAGTACAAGAGTAAAGTATGGTATGCCCGACTGGAAATTTGAATGTAAGATCTATTGGGTCCTTATTGGGCTGTCCTATAGGGATGTCACGCAAAGTCCTGCCTGGCCCTGATTGGACAATTATTTCCCATTTAGGTCCCACATAGAACCCAATTGGAAAAAAACGACTATGTTATTTTATTTTTCCTGAGAATTTCCCGATTGGATTCTAATTAGGCCCTTATAGGGATTTCCCTATCGGGCCTGCCTACTTGGGACCTAAAGAGGTCCAGATGTATACTCTGGGCAATCCCAAAGTAATTTCTAGTCGGGTTAGGTGGAGTAGGCAATTGCTTATGGACCCCACGCTTTTTAGGGGCCCCGCAACATTAGATTTTTTTAAAACTCTTTTTCGTCATCTATGTCCTTTTAGACCCCATGCATATTTATTTAAATTGATTAGTAACCAATTCGATTGAAATGAATTTTTGTCCTGTATGTGGATCCACGGCCTCTTGTAAAAGTGGCAAGTTTCGCAGGAGAGTAGGCTTATATATAATTATTTTGGAGACGGGGGGGGGGGGGGACTCATTTCTCTCCTCCCTTATAAACATATTTGAAAATTATAGAATTTTCTTTTTCAATTCTTTATAAATAATTTTAAAATATATATAAATTTTTAAAATGTAGAACTATATATCAATATATCAATTTTGATCGTGGGGACACTTTGAACATTTCGGGAGGGGGGGGGGGGGGGGTTCTCAGGCACTCTAATATCTCGGGGCCCCCGAGATTTTGACTGGCTAAAGGCATACATCTTGTTTAATCCGGCACTGGTCAAGGGGGTACATAACTTATATATTAAATTTTCAACTGGTAGCTCTTTTTATTCTTGAGTCGCGAGACCCACTTTTTTGGACCCCTTCAAAAACCTTTAGTTTCTGTATAAAAACGCACTTGACCCTTATTGTACCTTTCTTGACAATAGAATTTGTTGTGAAATATATTAATTTTAATCCCTAATAACCTTTAAGAGTGCAAAAATGAAGATAAATCAGAGAATGTTTTATTTGAAATCAAAAAGCTTGAATAAAATTTGAGAGGATTAGAATTAAAAGTTTGTGTGTGTGTGTGTGTGTGTGTGTGTGTGTGTGTGTGTGTTCATTTAATGAAGTTGTAACCGGCCCTTGTGTGTATGTAACAAGGATGTTGGCTGCCTATCACCTAGCAACACTCATCCACTTTAACCAGCCTTTGTTTAATTTACCGTGGATTTTGTGCTGAGTTATTCACAATTCAAATCATTGATCGATGAGATGGGGTGAATAAAACCCAGAGGATTTTCGGGTACCGCCCCCCCCCCTCTCCCACCCCACCCACATCTCCCCATTCTCTTTGGTGCATTCATTTAGAAAACATTCCCATAAAAAATGCGAGTCATCTACTTTAACTGACACTGCCAATCTTGTAATAACAAAATACACTCACTCTTGTTTAAGAAATTAGGCCTATATAAATTAAAATGAATTTATAAAGGAGAACAGTGGCGGATTAATTGAAGTTTTCACACTTGTCGGTATCGATAATAATTGAATCGACCATTTCAAAATCAACATAAGTCAACAAATTAAAATTTTTCAGGAATCAATAAAAACTGTTTAATTCACAATTAAACAAGTTTTAAAGGATTTTTTGGGCGCACTATAGTATTTGTGGTTTAAAATATTGAAATGTCGAATAATCTTCACAGTTTATCAATATAATTTAAACAAAATAATCATATTAATCATATTTTTTTCTTGCTTATTAATTAAAATTACACTGAAATAGTAAACATTAACTTATTAACGTATTAAATGTTTTAATTTTTCATGTTTTATTATCTTTATGGTTGCTATTATGCTCTACAACATCTGATCAAATTCAAACAACTATCCTGGAAAACCAAAAAGATCCTGTATAAATCTGTGATCAGACCGGGGGTAAAATATGAATGTGAAGCATGGATGATGACGGTTAGGGACGAACAGCATCTTAACACCTGGGAGCGGAAAATTCTGCGAAGAATATATGGCCCGATTCAATCACAGGGCGAATGGCGGATACGCACCAACTCTGAGATTTACCAACTTTATGAAGAACCCTGTCTGACTTCAATCATAAAAAGTGAGAAGATCAGATGGGCAGGGCACCTCGAGCGAATGAGCGAAGACCGAGGGGTTAAAAAGATCTTCCACCAAAGACCTCACGGAAGACGCCTCAGAGGAAGACCGCGTAAGAGATGCTGGATGTCGTGGAGGAAGATCTGGGCGTCCGTGGGTGGAGAAGAAGGGCGATGGACAGGACGGAATAGGAGAAGGGCATCGTGGAGGAGGCCAAGGCTCTACAAGGGCTGTAGCGCCACAGAGGAAGGAAGGATTATCTTTATGGTGCATAATCATCTTCTCCATCATTTTCATCTGCATTACTCTACGTGGAGAGAGTTTCTGTGACATCCCGTCCTGTGAAAGGAATGTAAAGAAGTTTGTCTCTCAGTGATGCATTCTTCGAAAGGAGTAGCCTACACTAGAGCCCTCCTCAACTAGGACATCCTTCCTAGAATAGAAGAGGTTGGATAAAAGGAACCTGGTCGAACCAGAAATAAGAATTAGTTCACTAGCTAGAAATGTACGCAGAAGGAGGAGTTAGAGATAGGAAATAATGAAACTTCACCTGGTGCCGATAGATGGCTTCGGCGAGAGACCGGTTGGGTTCGAGGTGTGTGTCTTCGTGCACGAAAGAGCACCTCGGGTAAATAAAGGAGGTCCCGATAAGAATTTCAAATAATAATAATAATAATAGCAACAACTATAACCACCAACTAGATAGTAAGTAGTCCACTTAAGTCACTGACTTATGTTGTTTATGCAAGGAACGTTTGGGTTTTGAGGAAGAAGGAGTAGGAAAACTTACGTAGTTTTTATCCAGAATACACATCTACCTTTAAGGAAGCGTTTACAGCAATAAAAGCAAAAAAATGTTACAAGTGGTTTTTGAAATGACCGATTCAATTAAAACCATTAGTAACATGCATGCCTAAGTACGCGAAATCAGTCCTTAAATGAATGAGTCCTGGATTCATATACCTCTGGTTATGCCCTGGAATCGTTTAAATAATAATTTTTTGAATTGCAAGATTTATCCAAAAATCCATTCTGTCATTTACATTCAGAATATATATTATAATCCTACTGGCATCTTGAATAGACTGGGGCGGGTAAGGGAGGGAGAGGAGAATAAGGAAGGGAGTAAGTAATATGAAAAAGATTTATAAGGTGGTGGAGTTCTGCTTCTCTCTCTCTCTCTCCCTCTCACTCTACTAAAAAGGTTCGAGTGCAATAAAATGTTGAAAACAATATAGTTGAAGGGCTCTTAACAAAAGCCGTACAGATGGTAAAATAATTTGTCGTTATTGCTATTATGAGAATCAAGTGAAGTGACTTTAGGTATTGCTATACATTTAAGTGGATAGAATATTGAACGCATCCTATAAGGAAACATACGAGTAGATGCTGAGTGTGTTTAAATTGAATTATACTGTACTTTAATTAAATAATTAATTAAAGAAAATTTTTGAATTTAACTTATATAAGCGTTACTTGAAAGATAATCTTTCAATTAATTAACGTGACTCAAAACTCCATTTTTATTACTTTCTCTTACCTATATATGTACATATAGAGAGAGAGAGAGAGAGAAGGTATTGGAATCATGCAAAAAAAATTCGATGTTGAGATTTTGATGGATTGAGGTCCCCTGAATCCAAAAAAATGGTTTTCGCGACATGGTCTCTCTGTCTGTGTGTCTGTGAACAAAATATCTCAAGAACGAAAAGAGATAGGAGGTTGAAATTTTATATTCAATACCGCATGGGACATAACAGGAAGCTTTTGAACAAAATCGGCCAAAGAGTACCTACATTACTGATGTACTTTTTTATTTATTTATTAATTTTTTTTCGAATTTCTCACATTTCGCTTTAACGATTTTAATAAAAATATAAAAATCAATTATTTTTTAGATGCTCTTTAAAATTATATTCTCATTTTGCCATTGAAATCTTTTGAAGCACACTTTAATCTTGTACTCCATTGGAAAGATAGGAAACATAGTTGCGATGGTAACAAAATATAAATGTTTTCCCATGTTTATAAATTTTATTACTCCCCCGGGCTACCAATTGGACACCAAATGGCTTAAATAAAAAAATCAATTATCCCACCCAATGCAACATATTCACGGAACACAAGAGAGGCATCTTCCCAGCATCCCTATGCTGTTCAGATCACGACTAACAGAACAAAACAATTTCATTCTTCCTTTGTCCCCATGACCCCCGTGATTGGAACAAGCTCCCTGCGTCTATCTTCCCCAAAACCTACAATCTTCAGACTTTCAAGTCTAACCTCAACAGGCATCTTCTCAGTTCCCGCAGTTGAGTTTCCCCTTTATGCTTCTCCTTTTGTTTTTATTTTCTTCCTGGCTGCATGTGACTATTGGTCATTATAGGTCTTCGGACCTTATGCACCCATTCCAAAAAAAAATAAAAAAAAAAATAAAAATGCCTGGACCCCCAATATATATACTTTCATAATAACGATTATCGTCAAAGTCTTGAATGGCCTAAGTTGCCGAAAAGACTGTGTGAGTGTGAATGAGAAAAAAGTGTGAGTGTTAAAAAAAAAAATAAAATAAAAATCTGCCTAAGAATATATTAAAAGCAAAGTGATTTTGGCTGCCTATCTTCAAGGCAGAAGCCTTGGGAGCAGAAATCTGATTATTTCTTGATAAAACTCATAGAACCACGTAAGAATAGTAAAAACCAATTACTGTTTTTCTGAAAAATATTCCATATAACACTTTCTCTTATTTATAGGTTTATTTTAATTGATTTTACAACTTCCAAAAAAAAAAAAAAAAAAAAATTATTACAAGTGGAATTTTAATATATCGGCGGAAACTAAATATATGTCGACACAAAAAATCTGGCAGATTTTTATTTTTCGATAAAAATACGTATTGAGTTTTCTTAAAAGAACATTCTAATCCAAGAGAATATTTTTTTATAACTTTTAGACAACAAAGATGAAAGAAATTTCGATGAGACATTTAAGAGGTAATTTAAAATCGCGCACTTCATATTAAGAAGAGTAGAATTGACCTACTTGAAGGCCGGAAAACTTGTTAACTTGCCGGGCCTAAGAGAAAAGAACTCTTCAAGTGTCAAAAGGCACATTTTATCTAGAGTAGACACTTAAAGGAAATCAAAGGAAATCTTAATAAATTAAACATTTAAAGAAATGAATTCCAATCTCTACGAAATATTTCTCCGAATGAAAAAGGCGTAGAACGAATGGGGCAGTTGCCCCCGCCCCCTCAATGAACTTACTGAACACCGATATTAAGTAATTATATAATTAAAGACCTCAGCTATTCGTATGTTACCTCATAGCATACACTGGAAAAAAAAGATCTTAATTTTAATGTGATTTGGAATACTAAATTTACAAATTTCCTGTAAATGATAACTACTATGCATTTATATACAAAATTTACAAATTTATGCGTTCAAAAATTAACAACAACAACATTTTAAAATTACAATTTTCTTCGAAAAATAAAGTATGTATTGTAATTGTACATACTTTGTATAGTAATTTTCGTTAATAATTGTATTTTTTCGAAAGCAATTTTGGAATTCTAAAATTATTACACAATTGCACTCTAATTTTCAAATGTCTTTCGAAAATTACAATACATCTGTAAATGCTTTTTGCAAATACTTACTAAATTTTGTATGTTTTTGTTTATGTAATTTGCTTCTTACACAATTGTAAAATGAACAAAAAATTTTTTGCAGTGTTTTTCTCAACTTATTTTGCTATACTCCCACTTTGAGAGTATGTTTTTTCTAGAGCCCTCCCCCCTCCCCCCCCCAACTTAATTTTACTTACCGCCTATCTTTTAAAACAGCTATTGCCACGATTATATTTCAACGTGTAATATTATTATATAGTCGTAAGATAGGATATGATCCCTATCCTATTTCTGAGTTTAAAATGAAGAATGAAATAAGAATGATTCAATGGGAGCAATTAAAACGCATTGAGGAATATTTTTATTAACATTCAAAAGACATATATTTATGACGTAACTAATGGGAAGGTTGAATTTTAAGGCATTTTAAGGAGTTTATTAATATCAGTCTCGATTTTATTTAAAAACACCCATAAGTCCCACCGTCGCGTTCAGTAACATGAAGCTGATTTCTCTTTTGTTACCAACATTGCTAGTACTAAATCCACGTTATAAAAATGATTACAATACTTACAATAACAAAAATTAAAAGATATTAATTTTTACTTTACTTTAGTACGTGATTATCGTGTATTTTTTTGCCTTTTTTAAGATTATATTTTTTAATCTTCCCCCCTTCTGCGCCATCTCAATGCCCTCTAACTTTCTCTAGGTCTTCTACTGTCCCCCCTCCCGCCCCCCTGAAAGACTCAAACGCCCACAAATAATTAACACGCGACAAGGTATACGCCACGGAGTGTTGTTAAAGGTTGAATGTTATGTAAGTACATTAAATAAAGGTTGTTGATCCCCCCCCCCTGTTTTAATTTAGTCCTTAACAAATAGCGCCCAACTTGAGCATCCACATCCCCGATAAATAGACAATGTCAATATACGCAATTAATATCAATAAGCCTCAATAAAGTCAATAAGCCGCAGCCAAAAAAAAAAACTTGAGTTAGCAATAACATATCATTCATGATATAATAATTTAATCAACTAGTTGGTTGGGAAATTCATTCTAATTTTCATCAAGAGAGATGATCAATATCAATGTATATCATAAATTTCTATGTGAAAAACATAAACAATAAAAAGGGAATGCACATAAACGGGCGATGGTGTGATTGTCGTTTTTGTGAGTGTTGTATTATCTGTCCCGAGAGATGATTGATATTCCCACGGGTATAGAACCTTTATATAGATAAAATAAAATATTAGAAATAACAAAATAAACCCCTGAAAAGAGAATTGTGTGTGTTCCCCGTTGGTAATTAAGTTTGCAATAGCAGAATCAGAATCACTCGGCCCTATTGATTCTGGTTCGTTGGTTGATGCTATCATAATTGCGGCAAGTGTATGGTAATAATTGGAAATTTATGCTTCGGGAAATGAAAGCATCATAATGAGGTCATTTCTGCAGATTATGAATGTCAAAACTATTTAGAATGTCATTTATTATGACTAATCAGAGTAGATAGATACTCAAATTGATAATTTCTAATAGCAAGAAGAACACATTTGAAAATTCAAATTTCGTTAAATTTATTGCAAGTTCCTCTATCTAGTAACACATGAAGAATAAATAATATAGGAAAATTTTCTGGCTACGAAATGAATGCATACAGAGGCGTAACAATGGTATAATTTCCTAAAAAATTTTTCCATCGGAAATATAAAATTCTAACAGAGATATTTCAACCACACCTCGTCACCATTAGCCCTAGGAATTTTACAGTTCTGGATTCGACGTGGAAAGTTTTTAGCCTTTCGGCTAAGGATGGAAAAAGCGCTCGAAAAGTCGATTTTCGATTTTGGAATCGACTTGATACCTTTCGATTATCTGAATCGATTAATCATTATCGACTTTTCGACTTTCAAGTCGACTTTTTAAAAACTCTATAACTCGTGCTTGGGAGGTTCTCAGTAAATATTAAAGATTATTTATTTATAATATAAGATTTATTAAGTATTTAAACATTTTATTAAATACAACACACACAAATATTGTTTCCAATATTTTTATAAAAGAATATTCTATCCAGAAATTGCACGTGATATGGCACCGAACATTAAAATAAAATATGAAAGTTGAGTATCAAAATAAAACATTAAAATTGGAATTAAGAATGCCACATATGTTCACTAACCGGTCTTAGAAAGCGTGTTGATTGGATGTGTAGGTTTTAAAAGTAAGATGAAAGTCAATCAAAGAAAACGTTACAAACTATATTACCATCTGATACTATGTATTGTAAGAAAAAGGTCGAAATCGTCCAATGAGAATCGATTCTAATCGACTTGAAAGAGTTTCAACTCGATTCTAAAAAGTCGATTATTTTCATTAAAAGATCGATTCTTGAAGAAAATCAGACTCGACTTTTCCATCTCTACTTTCGGGTTACAAAAAATTATTTTATTATTTATTATCTTTTCTCCCCCCAATTTTTCTTATTTTTCTGCTCCTTAAAAGTCGACATTCAGAGGCTTAGCTAAGAGGAGGGGGGAGTCTTGACCCCCTTTCGTAAAAATCTCATTGCTACACCTGCATGCATTCATTTCGATATTAGACTAATAGATATTATATTATTAATTTATTTTCAATTTGTCATGGCCCTGATTAACGTTCATTTAATTATAACGTAGAATAATCAAATACTTAAAAAAAAAAACTTTTTTATATAATTAAGCAAATTAAATTACTAATTCATATTAAAATTTCATCCCAATGCACTTTCTATATATCAGTATTTTCAATAGGCATTATTGAAATATATTAACAAGTTTTTTAAGTCTTGTTAATATAAAATTTCTCATTCCTTCATAAATAATTATTGATATTATACCGGGTGGTTATTATCTTTTAGAACATTAATTAACAGATTCAAATAATAATTGATGGTTTCATCAAATCTAAATTAGACTTAGTTTATTGAAACTAACTACTCTAACTAGACAAAATTAAATTAACGAAAACTGGCTGATGTATGTAACCCCCCTATTGATTAATTGGAAATGCCTGGTAAAATATTTGTTAGAGCTTATATGGGTGAACTACTTACTGCCCAACCCTTTGACCTAGCAGCGAAGTAAAGAATTCGTGTGTTGGAAACAATGTATTAATGCTGAATATAAAAATCTGGTGTGATTGGCCGCACAGCACACAACTTTCTCTTACCCTCGGTAATCGAAAGTTGTGTAATGTGCTTGTCACACCAGATTTTTTGCGTCGACATGTATTTAGTATCCGACAGTACGGTACATTCCATTTTCAAGATGTAAAATTTATATGTGAAAAATATTTATATTTTGTTACCATGGCAACCATTTCTCCTATCTTTTCTATAGAGTACAAGAGTAAAGTGGTCTTCAGAATATTTCAATGACAAAATGAGAATATACATTATGAAGAGAATCTAAAAATAATTGATTTTTGAATTAAAAAAAAAATCGTTGGAGCGAATTTTGAAAAAATGGAAAAAAACTGAAAAAGTGCATCAGTAAAGTACTAGTACTCTTTGGTCGATTTTGTTCAAAAGCTTCGTGTTACGTCCCATGGGGGTGCCTAACTTAAATATAAAATTTAAACCTCCTAGCTCTTTTCGTTCTAGAGAGATTTTGTTCACAAACACACAGACAGACCATTTTGCAGGACCCATTTTTTTGGACTCAGGGACCTCAAAACGTGTATTTCGACATCGAATTTTTGACATGAATTCAATACTTAGTCAAAGTAAAAAGGAAATGTCCAGGTTCTCTCAATAATTCATAAAATAGAGATATAAAGATAATATGTAATTCAAATAAAATTAAAAGACAATTTGATGGCCCTTCACTATTGGGCAAAATTTTTTTTCGCCTCCTAACCTAATTTCCATTTGCATGGGAGAGACTGTCTCCCCTCTTTATTTCCTCCTCGGCTGGTAAAATCACAGACGCATATCGTTGTCCCAAACCCCGTAAATAACGAGCCTGTAGCGGTAACGCCACCGTTAATAAACTGAAACGTTGCTGATTGTAATGAGCGTTGACGGTCGTCGCTTGGGGAGGGTAGGTAGGGCTGTTGCCAAGAGCAACAGTAACAGCAGCGCTTTAAATGAAGCTAAACGGACGCTAAACACCCCGCTCTCTGGTTTAGCTCAACAGTTGAATCTAAGGCGGACGCAATTCGCAGTCACTCCCATCTGATACGCCAGTATCATCATCGCCATTGGTGCATGCATCACATTTTGCAAATATAATTGCCAATAAGGGTAGAGAGAGAGTATGGTTGATGGAATTCTTTGGATGTTACTAATTAACGTTTCATTTCAATGGATATGGAAAGAAAGAAGAGTTTTGATTAATTAAAAGTAGTCATTAATT
>JAKCPI010008185.1:0-18560 GCA_023213315.1 Euborellia annulipes
TAAGAATTATTTGTTTAACGTGAGAGAGATTTGAAGAATTCATGTTCTTAACCAGTTAAAACAAGTCAAAGTTGTAAAGGAATCAAATACAGAAAATAAATTTCTTATCATTTTCAAATTTTGAATTATTTTCTTTTATCAATAGAGTTTTGATTTATTTTAATTTCAACTTATTTATATTTTTAAAATAATAAATAATATGTATATTCCGGACGACTCTCCGAGGGGATAAAATAATCGTGAGTTGAACAACTCGAGTTCAAATCCATCTGATGGCAAAAAATAACCAACTCTTTTTGAAATATCTCCACTTGAGGAAGGAAACGGGAACCCATCCCATGAAAGTTACCTCTCCGAGTAACCATAACAGATCTGACATTAAAGAGAGATATTCCGGGCGATTTTGTAAAAAGCAAGCGTTAAAAATGTCTCTCTTATAAAGAAAGAAATGAAAGCAGGAAACCCACCTGATGCGTTTTTTTTTGATTGGCAACTTTTACTTTTTTTTTTTTTTTCTTCTTTATTTCCATGAGTGTGGCACGAAGCCATTCAGCCCTCGAAATTTATTAGAGATAAACCGTATCGTTTAACTGCAACTATGGTGACTGTTGCACTTCTCCAGGCCCCCTGGGATAATTAAATTAACTTAAATAATATACCCTATAATTAAAAAAAATTAAAGCGTAGAAAGGGAAATGATCTTTAATATTTGTTATTTTATTTGCGTATAATCTCTATCGTTTGATTTAAGATAGGAAGGGCTTGGTATTGAAAATTTATTTTTCGTTTTATTTCTTTGGTTTTAATTTGTGATAACAACAAAAGAAGGAAGAATTTCTAATTTCGTTTGTTGAGAATTTTCTTTCTTCTTATCAAAATTCCTTCACGATAGAAGAAAATTTTATTCATAATTATCATTTAAAATACTCCTATATTCAAATTTTAGTAGATTTTCCTCTCGCTCTTTGGCAAAATTAAAATTCCTTTGAAGATGGTGATATCACTTGAAATTTCATAGTTCTGAAATATTTTTATTATAGTTTTTTTTTTTTTTTTAATCAAAAATAAAATTCCTTTCCTAAATATTTGCAAATTTTATTGTACACTGTAACCGGACACTTTTTACGAAGATTAGTGATGGAAAAGTCGACTCTGCCTTTAGTCAAGAATCGATCTTTTATTGATAATAATAATCGACTTTTTAGAATCGAGTTGAAACTTATTATTGGGTTTAGGTAGATGTAGGCAGCCAGCAAGTGATAAAAAAACTTTATTTAATTATCGTCCACGTTTCGAAATCACATCGATCACATCTTCAGGACCTACGATCATCAAAAATTTTATTTGGTGTTAATTAGACAAAATACAAACAATTTTTACAAGTATTTTTGATGACTTAGGTCCTGAAGATGTGATCGATGTGATTTCGAAACGTCGATAATAATTAAATAAAAGTTTTTTTTTATCACTTGCTGGCCGCCTACATCTACCTAATCATAATATATATAGTAAGAGAAGAGTGAGTCACAATGTCGTCATGGAAGTTGTTTTGGTGTTTGTTATGTTTTTGTTGTTTTAATTTTGATATTAAAATAAACAGAAGCTTAAAATCAAATCTCTTGAATCTATTACTGGTGTCAGAAGAAACTTTTAAAATATGACTGAAAATTTAAAACTAAGAATAAAGAAATCTAAGTCAATGATAACAAAATTATATAACATCAAAGAATCGGGTGATGCAAAACTGACTTCGGATTTGCAAGAAAAGATTTTGCAGGTGCGTGATGAATTTAATTCTATAAATTTAGAATTAATTGAGTTGGAAGAAAAGACTGAGAATTCACTCGAGTTTGATGAAAGTGACGTATACCTTATAAAGCTTAAGGCGTTGGTCAATTGTTGCAAGGACGACTCCTTTGTTAATAAAGAAATTGATAATTTAGCTCAACCTAAAATATTTTTGGGGAGAATATTAGACTTTAAAAATTGGTCCGAGTCAACACTTAATCAAATTGAAAAATCAAGTTTATCCGATAGTCGGAAGTTACTTGCTCTAAAAAATTCTGTAAAAGGAACAGCATTTAAATTAATTCAACATCTTTCTTCCTTCGAAGTTGCTAAAGAAAGATTAAATGAATATTTTAGCGATTCTGAAATTGTAATTAGCGAATGTTTTAAGGAAATAAGATTAATTTCTTTGGAAAATAACAATTATTCTAAATACTTAGAAAATATTAGTATTTTAGAAAACATAATAATGGTCTTTAATAGTGCGAAACCCGATTCAAGTCAAATCATTTCATTTAAAAGAACAATTGCAAGAAAGCTGCCTAAAAGACTAATAGAGGATTACACAAATAAATATGATATAGATTCACCGATTGAGTCTTTAATAACTTTTCTAAGAGAACAAGTGCAAATTCTCAAACATCAAATGGTATTAGGGATAAATTATTCTTCAGGAAAAAAATATTTTTCAAAAAATAATAAAAATAATGTGTGTATTTTTTGTAATAAAGCACATAAATCTATTTATTGTGAAGTTGATTCTGCGAAAACGAGATTAGACAAGGCCTTGAAATTGAAATTATGTAAAATGTGTTTGTCTAAAAATCATAAAACTGAAGAATGCAAAGCTCGAGTTACTTGTAAAAAATGTAATAAAAGACATTTGACTACGTTATGTGTAGGAAAGAAATTAATAAATGTTCTAGATGATGAAGTTGACGAAGGTCAAGTGGAGGACCAAATTTTAAACTCCTAACCCGGCCTAGGAAATTAATTAAGTTTGTTGCCCAAGTAAATAATATAAAATTATTTGCTACATATGACACCGCTGCCATGTCTTCTGCAGTGTCGGAAAAATGGTTATTAAAAAATAAAATTAAATATGATAAAGAACTCACTAAAATTAGACAAGCGGTGTCTTTGGGTGATAGCCTAGGCCGGGTGATGCTAAAAATTAAAATAGGATTACAACAAAAAATGTGTAAATTTTTAGTTTTGAGGAACCTATCTCAAAATATGTTAATTGGTTTAGATATTATTGAAAAATTCAGTCTTGAACAACGAATTAACGGGATTTTTCAAAACTATAATAATAAAATTCATAAAATTGAATCTGAAGACGATGTGCAAGAAATAAATTTCACGCAAGGCATTCAAGAGAATAGGGTATTGTTAGAGGATATAGTTCCTTCAACTGATTTTGATCTGGAAGAAAAATATTTTTGTCATCAGATCCTAGAACCTATAATTACTAACTTTTCTGAACTGTTTACAGGTATAGGTTGCAATGGAAAAGTTAAACATAAAATTGAATTAACTGCAAATAAAACTATAAAAATTTATCGCCGTGTACCATATAATATTAGGGATAAAGTAGATGATCATATTAAAGATTTATTGAAAGCAGGGATTATTGAAGAGTCGTCAAGTGAATTTTGTTCCCCTATCCTTCCTATTAAAAAGAAAGATGGCTCAATGCGTTTGGCAATTGACTATAGACAATTAAATTCTATTTCAAAAAAAGATGTCTTTCCAATGCCCAGAGTTGATGAATTAGTGGATAGACTAGGAAAAGCTAAGGTATTTAGTAAGATTGATATGACGAAAGGTTATTATCAAATTGCAATGGATGAAGAAAGTAAATCGTTGACTGCATTTTCTTGGAATAGAAAATTGTATCATTTTGTAAGAATGCCTTTTGGGTTAGTCACTGCACCCCAAACTTTTCAACGTCTAATGACAAATATTTTTGAAGATTTGGATTTTGTAGAGAGTTATCTTGATGATGTCATCATATTTTCAAATAATTTGGAGGATCATCGAAGACATTTGAAAATTGTCCTGGAACGTTTTAAGAAAGAAAATCTAAAATTAAATAAAAATAAATGTCAATTCGGTAAAGCAGACATAAGGTTTTTAGGTTTTCACATAAAAAATGGAACAAAAGGTATTCCTTTAGATAAAATAGAATCATTAAAAAAATATCCTCGACCACAGTCAAGCGCTGAGCTTCATAGATTTGTAGGGATGGCGAATTTTTACAGAGCATTAATTCCTAATTTTAGTGATTTTAGTAAACCCTTGTATGACTGTATAAACCGAAAGAAATTCGTTTGGGATGGAGTTTGTGAAAATAATTTTTCTCAGCTAAAAGAGAAACTAACATCTTTTCCTGTGGTATTCATGCCAGATTTTTCTAAAAAGTTCATTGTTACCACGGATGCATCTGAAGTAGCAATGGGTGCTGTTTTAATGCAAGATTTAGAGGGTCATAGACGTGTCATTGAATATGCAAGTAAAACATTTAATAAGACACAAAAAAATTACTCAACGATTGAAAGAGAAGCAAACGCAATTATTTTTGCTCTAAAAAAATGGCGAGTGTATTTAGAGGGAAAAGCATTTTCTATTGAATCGGATCACAGACCTCTCTCTTGGCTCTTGTCAAAGACAGACTGTACAGGGAAATTAGCAAGATGGGCTTTGTTTTTACAAGAATTTAATATCGAAGAAATTAAACATATTAGGGGTAAAGATAATGTGGTTGCCGATGCTTTAAGTCGAATTGAAATAAATATTTTAGGAAATAAATGTAAAAATGAAGAAAAAGAAATATTGATTCAAGAAAATGTGGAAATTATAAAGGGACAAAAATATTTAGTCGAGAATCAACGTAGAAGATTAATAATACAAAATGAAAATGATAAAAATCTTATTTTAAAAACTGCCCATGATGACTTTGGTCACTTAGGAGTTTTTAAATGTTCAGAATTAATAAGGAACCGTTTCTATTGGAAAAATTGGAAACAAGATATAAAGAGTTACATAAAGAATTGTGAAAAGTGTCAAACGACTGCAAGTGATGTCGAAACAAAAGAACCAATGATTTTAAGAAATGCCCATCAATTAAAGCCTTGGCAAAAAGTGTCAGTGGATATTTGTGGTCCACTGATAGAGTCTTATCACAACAATCAATACCTAATATTGGGGCAGGATTTGTTTACTAAATTTGTAATTGGAAAACCGTTGAAAGGAATTAAGACCAAAGATATATGTGAATGGTTAACTGAGATTGAGAGTAAACTGGGACTGCCTAAAGAAATTTTGGTAGATCAAGGGTCACAATTTGTAAGTAAAGAGTTTAAGAAATTTTGTGAAGATAAGAAGATAGATGTTCATTATATATCTATTTATCATCATCAGTCGAATGGCCAAATCGAAAGGTTTAATAGAACTTTTGAAAAAATGTTAAGATCATCAATCGAGGATCAGAAAGAATGGTGTACAAAAGTAGACAAGATGCTGACCGCGTACAATATGACTCCACAATGTAGCACTAAGGTGTCACCATGGGAAGCTCTTTTTGGTTCAATACCAAGAACAGAGTTGGATGAACGTTGGCCAACGATCTTAAACAAATCAGTTAATGTGGACTTCAAAATTAAGACAAATTTGGAAAAATCCCAATTAAATGCTAAGAAATATTATGACAGACATATAAAGCCTTCTAGATGCAGATTGGGGTCTAAAGTCTGGTGGCATTGTCCTGAGAAAGGACTCGGAAAATCAAGAAAGTTGAATGTGAAATGGAGAGGTCCTTTTAAAGTGATAAAGGTGGAGTATCCGCTCGTCACCTTGGAAGATTCTGAGGGAAGAAATAAGCGGGTTCACTTAAATCATGTGAAAGTTTGTTTCGCAGAAGAAAGTAATTTAGGAAAATTTACATTTAGAGGAAGACCAAGGATCTGGGGGGGAGGAGTAAGAGAAGAGTGAGTCACAATGTCGTCATGGAAGTTGTTTTGGTGTTTGTTATGTTTTTGTTGTTTTAATTTTGATATTAAAATAAACAGAAGCTTAAAATCAAATCTCTTGAATCTATTACTATATTTAATATTTACTGAGTTCTCTTAAGCTCTAGTTATAGAGTTTTTAAAAAGTCAGAAAGGATTAATCGAAAAATATCAAATCTATTACAAAATCGAAAATCATCTTTTCCATCCTTAATGAAGATTATGATGAACGGGAGATAACTAAAGAATAAAAGAATAAAAAAGAATTTGACTCACTGGATGTTGTCATTCTGAGATTTCTTGCGGCGCACGAGAAGCGCTGACGTAGCAGCCACCAGGATTAAAATCAAAGCCAAAGCACTGAAGACTGCGACGTATAGGGTGCCACCCCCTGGCCCTAAAATGCCCGTTTCAAGACGAACTGAAGCGTTACGAGGCGAAAGCTCCTCTGGAAAAGAAAAAACAAAAAAGATTAATAGTCAACAAATAATTTTCCTTCATATTTGATTCCTCTCCATTTTCTCTTAAAGGGCCGCTAATAAATAAAATTAAATTAGAAAAAGATACCCTCAGAATCTTTGTTAAGTTTCTCTGTCTTCTAATTAAATGAATTGTCAGTTGAAGTTTATTTCCCACTCACTCACTCACTCTCTCACGCTCTTAAAGCAACAGTTGGCAACCCAAAATACAACAACAGAGAGGACCAGTAAAATGTGCAAACGTGCATGTAGATAGTGTGTACACGTATGTCCTTGACTCTCGAGTTTCCTCCTCGAGGGTTCCAATAGAGGGAGGGATCAAGCGGCTTCCTCGTATGTCACGTAACACTTGGGTCCGTGTTATATCTATCCCCTCCCTCCTCTTGCTCTCCTCTGTTCCTCTATCTGTCAATAAAACCAACCAGATCAATGCAATATAATAAAAATAACAACAATGCTATTTGAAAATTTACATATTAATGACTTCTTAAAGTAGGTAGAACGCAACCCATTCATCATCTCTACATATCTTCTGAGTGCGATCCCTTATCAATGATTTAAAAAATGTATTTTTAGGGACCCTCTTTTGAATCGAAATTAATATGCAAATCCCCTTAGTGATTGGCTCTATTGAAGGAAGAGCCAAAAAATGAATATGAAAAATCTGAAATAATATATCAGTAAAATGTATCTTCAAACAATTTTCAAGAAATATTTCCCTTATATACTTTTTAAAGAGCATCTAAAAAATAGCTGATTTTCGAATTTTAATCAAATCGTTGGAGCCAATTTTGAGAATATCGAAAAAAGTGAAAAAGTACATCAGTAAAGTACTTGTACTTTTTGGCCAATTTTGTTCAAAAGCTTCATGTCACGTCCCAGGAGGATACCCAACTTAAATATAAAATTTCAACCTCCTAGCTCTTTTCGTTATGGAGATATATTGTTCACAGACGCACCCACACAGATAGTCCATGTCGCGAAAACCACTTTTTTGGATTCAGGGGACCTCAAAACGTGTATATCCATCAAAATCTCGACATCGAATTTTTGACATGAATCCAATACTTTCTCTATTGTATATATTAACATATATATACAGGTAAGAGAAAGTAAAAAGTAAAGGTGTCTGTTATTCCAATGAGCGAGCAGCTAAATATTATTTCAATTATATACTTATTTATTGATATGTTAGGGATATCTTTTTATTACGAGTATATAAAACATATAAAACGATTGCAGAATAAGCAGTCGAAACGTTGTACAGTATTTATATTTTTAATAGATAATTAATACAAATGTGGTCTATAATTAAAAACTAAAATAATAATGTTAGGGATAATTTACGTTTCGATCACATATAGGAACATTATCAGGGCCATTGTTGCCCGATTATTGCCTTCAACGCTCAGATTCAAATAGATTTTGAGAGCCAGATATGTACATAGGACTCTCAAAAACGGTCGTTTCTAACAGTAAAGATACTAATAACTATTTAGAAGCTTAAAAGTCCCCAAATTAAAACTCTATTTTTCGACTTTTGGCCACGTTTTCGGGATTTGGAACCACTGTGCGTCGTTCCTAACACATCAATAAATATATAATTAAAATAACAATTGGAAATCCAGAAACCTTTGCATTTTTTTTTACCATTATTTCTTGCATTGTAGTCAAGGGGGGTTTGGGGTAAAACTTTTATAAACTTTAAATGATTGAATATTTATTAATTATAGTAACTGTAGTCCACTATAGTGACAGTTGCAACTCATTAAAACATCTTAAAACATTTTTTTTTTAATTGCAGGTGAAAATTGAATCGAAATGTCTTTTAAACGCTACTTCTTTACTAAAGTTTTCTTTTAAGAAAGAGGGCACATTGTACTTTGTAGAGAATCGAGAATCAATGCTCTCTGTTTTCGTCGAAAGTAAATTCGAGCGGGTAATTAGTGGAAAAGTATTCGCCGGCAGCTTAATTAATAAGCAGTAAACACCTAGGTATAGCTATAGCTATCTAGTTAGAATAGCATGCAGAGGGAAGGCTTCGATTGAGTTTACCTTTGAGGCAGATCTTGTTTCGTCGGAAGTTTAGAGAAGTTTCATTGTGCAATGGGTTGTAGGCGCTAACGTTAATCTGTAAGAGGACATCGACCTCAGCGCTGATGAATCCGGTACATGGAAAACGAACTCTGCAAATAAACAAATTACATCTTTATATAATCCATCCGTTTAATATAAAATGTGTCTAAAAATTATTTAAAATTTTTACTAACAGTATGTTATGTTAATGTAAAGAACGTACTTATTGGATTCATGTGAAAAATTCAATCTCTAGATTTTGAGGGAAATACATGTTTTGAGATCCCCCTCAAAATGTAAGCCTATCCCGCAAAATGGTCTGTCTGTCTGTGTGTTTCTATTTAATTTAATTTTTTTCTCAAAATTTGCTCTAAGATTTTGATTAAAATTCATAAATCAATTATTTTTTACATGTTCTTTAAAATGTATTTTCCCATTTTGCCCTCAAAACAATATTGGAAGTACACCATACTCTTCTACAGTGCCGCAACAAGGGGGGGGGGGCGATGACCCCGGGCGCTTTAAAGAAAGGGGCCCTGGCAGCGTATATTTTTACAAATAATTGTTATTATTCATAATAATCATTGTAGCAGCGCTCATATAATTATAAAACTTTCGATAATATATTGAAATGTTGCAATGATAATATATTGGCAACTGCTTATAACAGACTATCCAGGGCGGATACAAGGAAGGGGGGTAAAGGGTGTAATTACCCCCCCCCCCCTCCCGAGATTAAAAAAAAATTTACTTTTAATGTAAAATTTTAAAAATTAATGTATTAAAAATTTGATTTGTATTTATATTCTGGCAAACAAGAACAAAATGCGCCTTTAAATTACTGAAATTAAGAAAAAATTATGTATAGTGCGACCAGACACACCAAATTACCCCCCTCCCCTCCCCGAGAAATATCTCTGCATCCGCCCTTGCAGACTTGAGTAGTAAGTGTATGAATATACGAAATTCAAATAAATCAGTCCGAAATTCAAAATTATAAATCCAGTCTGAATAAAAAAATAGGGATTCGGGCCAGGCATTTTTATTTAAGTCATTTGGTATCCAAATGCCTTAAATAAAATTATCGGACTGCCTGGGGTGAACGGACGTTCGGTATAGAAGGTAGACACATAAACTACAAGCAGACTTGGGTTCCAAGGGGGCCGCGTCTTTAAAAATTTTAAGAAGCGCTGGTCTAAAATATTCATTTTTCTAATATTGCTCCAATAAAACGGCGTTTTTATTTAATTTGTGCTGGAAAAAAAAATGAAATTTAATTTTTGTTTTCATTTACTAAATTTCCAATTCCATTTTTATTTTTTTCTGTGTGCATGAAGAATTAGCAATCACATTTAAATCTTTGATTTTAAGGTTAACAACAACACAACAAAAACACATGGCGTGATAATAATATAAATATTCGAAAACAAACGAGGAGAGAGAGAGAGAGAGAGAGGAATAATTCGCAAAAGAGAATGGCACGTTTTTAACAATCACCCTTTTATATATAAATTTTGAATTGTGAATGGAGTGTTTACTGAATTCGTTTTTTCGTTTATTTTTATTAATCCCCCCGATGGGGGAGGCGGCGCGACGATGATGAATGGCTGACAGAATTATCTTCACCCGTCGTCCCCTGTCCCTTCCTTCCCCCTCCCCTCTCTTTTTTCCGCCAAATGTCCTGTTTTATTCAATCGCCGCTCAATCCTATTCGCCTTATAATAATAGATAGCCGAAAACCAAAAGTGTATGAGGCCTGGTTTAAAAAAGTGGCAATGGACTTTTTCTGTTTCCTCTTCTTTTTTTTGGCCATACAAATAAATGCATTCAATCTTCCTCGTTTGACAAAAAACATTATTTATTATTGATATTGGAATTGAAGGGAAGGAATGAAAGTGATAGCCCGGAACGTGAAATAGTCTCCCTTGCGTTCGCACTTGTTGAAGATATATGGAGATTTCAAATAGGTTATTATTATATATATGAAGTGGATATGAAAATTTATATAAATTCCCAAAAGACAATTCTTAATCGAGTAGCCGACGGTGTTATCATTTCTTTAATATTAAAATATTTATTCCAATTGGTAAGATGAAACTAATATAAGTGAAGTATAAACGACCTCAAATTCCAAATATAACTATATGAAATTTAATATTTACAGATGCTGGGCCGGTAGAATTTAATCTTCAATTCAAACCGAAACATTTATGAACGGCCCGCATTGTAAACCAACCTAATAAAAACCTCTGTTAATAAAATTTAAAAATTTTATTATTAATTTGAAAACCTACCACCTAAATTCAACCAAGAGTGCCGAGAAAGGAACATCTTGAATTGAAGATTCCAAATATGAAAATTTAAATATGTATTTGAAAGCGGTGATGTTATGAAGAAAATTTTATTGGCTGGGTGCGAATTAGGTGGTGGGGGAACCACGAATCGCTCGCAGCGCTCGCCGTGGCCAAATAAGGAACTTTCGGAGGCCCAACTGTCACTAATTACTATTGAAATTTACGTAGTATTAGGCATTATTAAGCAAAAATAATCAAATATGAGTCACGAAAACTGTTGCGTAGTTAACTGCAAGAACACTGGCAAAAACAGTGATCACAAATTCTATAAATTTCCACAAGCAAGTTGGAAACGAGAACAACGAATGAAATGGATAATTCCTGTCAAAAATCATCGGAATGGGGTCCGAACCCGCGACTTTTGGTATACGAGATAAGCACGCTAACCCTTACACCAAGCCCGTGGGCATCTTTTTTTTTTAAATTATCCAGTATATTAAAAAAAAAGACAAGAGAGAAGAATAAATATCATTTATATAATGGAATTATTCAAGCTTATTTTTCCAAAAGAATCAAAAGATTAATTTATTAATGAATGAACGAATGGTAGAATAAGCTCGTTTTTATTTTAGATTATATACTGACTTGAATTGAATAAACTAAAAAATAATGATAATTCATTTGATTTTTCGAGGGGCAACGTCACCTTTCAATTTAAAAAAAATCTGATGTGACTGGTCGCACAGGACATAACTTTCTCTCACCTTTGGTAATTAAAAGTTGTGTTCTGTGCTTGCCACCCCAGATTTTTTGTGTCGACATATATTTAGTTTCTGACAGTACGGTTCATTCGAATTTCAAGATGTAAAATTTATAAATATGGGAAAATATTTATATTTTGCTACCATGGCAAACTTTCTCTTATCTAGTGGTCTTCAGAAGATTTCAATCACAAAATGAGAATATACATTTTAAAGAGAATCTAAAAAATTATTGATTTATTAATTTAAAAAAAAAATCGTTGGAACTAATTTAGAGAAAATCGAAAAAAACTGAAAAAATGCATCAGTAAAATACTAGTACTCTTTGGTCGATTTTGTTCAAAAGCTTCGTGTCACGTCCCATGGGGGTGCCTAACTTAAATATAAAATTTCAACCTCCTAGCTCTTTTCGTTCTTGAGATATTTTGTTCACAGACAGACACACGGACACACAGACAGACAGACAGACCATGTCGCGAAAACCACTTTTTTGGATTCAGGGGACCTCAAAATCTCGACATCGAATTTTTGACATGAATCCAATACTTTCTCTCTCTATATATTAACATATATATAGAGGTAAGAGAAAGTAAAAAATAAAATTTATTTTCTCATCGTTTCAATATAGCCAATTAAATGCTCCACAATTTATAATTAAATACTAAATTGCTATCAGATTGATTTATAAAATTGAATCCCTCTCTCAGGAGGATCAAATTATTTTCATTTTTATTGCAATATACTCCATGCACACACGCGTACTGTTGTAACACTTGCTTAACTTAATATTCAATTTCCATAAATAATTAGTAATAATTCCAATTATTAAAAAAAAAAAATAACATTTGGGAAAAAAATGAGATTAAAAAAAAAATTGGAAATTGATAAAGAAAATTTGATAATCAAAATGGACAACCAAATTGAAAAACTTTCCTCAAGTTTAAGTCTTTCTCCTTGTAAATCATTTTTAGCCCAATGGCGGTTGGCTAAAAGGACAAAATAAAAAAAAGTAAGAAAGGAAGCGAAAAAAATCTGGTGGGGTTGTCGCATAGCACACAACTTTCTCTTAACTTTGGTAGTTGAAATTGAATCGTTTATTTCAAAAACCACCTAAGCGACAAAATTTCAAATCATATGTTTTTGGTGCTACTGTACAATTTAAAGGTAAATACATCTTTTAGATTATCCCAATAGCATGTTTTTGATTTGGTAAAAAAATATTTGAAGGAGACTGAACCTATACTTAAGCTGCAAAACAGTTTTCTTTAGTTTTCCGAGAGTTGAAAAAAAACGCACTTAGGTGGTCTCTGAAATAAACGATTCAATTCGGTTCTGTCACAGAACTTCTGTGCTCGTCACACCGGATTTTGTGTGTCGACATTTATTTAGAATTCAGAAGTTCATTAGAATTCAGGATGTAAAATTTTTTTTTTTTTTCGGCCTGAATTATTTTAATTTCCCTTGTCGACGTTTCGGCGACTAGACAATCACCATTTCTTAGCACTGTCTTTTTCAGTTGGAAAATAAGGAAAAATGTTAATATATGGTGGGCACAATAGATCCAGGAAGCAACCAGTGCAACATAACATTAGAATAGAAAAAAGGCATTATGTAATATGTGGACGACACCAAAGGTAAAAGAAAGTTTTGGGCTGTGCGATCAGCAACACCAGATTATTTTTTTAGTTAAGAAAAAGTAAAAAAAAAAATCATTGTGTGGTTTTATGAAAGCACGATACAAGTGAAACTTTTTTTTCGGATCGTAGGCTTTTAAGTGAAAATTTTCAGAAAATTATTCAATTAAGAGTATTAAAATCGCGTTTTTAATCTTAACTTAATAATTGGAAAATGGAAATGGGAAATCAATAGAAACATGTTAAAAACTGAGAACAATATTTATTTAGTAATTGAAGATTTGAATCATTTTAAATTATTTTTTGCTCAGGGGCCCACCTCTTGTGGCTACGTGGATGGCGACCACGAGCTGCCCGAGCTGAGACAGGCAGTTCTTCAGTTCTTTAAATGTCTGTCTCTTCCTTCGACTTTTCAACAGGCGTCAGACCGTGCGACGGGCCGGCCTGTCCTATTTCTTCCGGTCGTAAAAAAGTATGATAGGGTTGGAGGGAAAGAGTGAGGTCCGCCGACCCCGCATCGCGGGACAAGGCAAGGAGAGAGAAGAAGAGAAGAATCATTTTAAATTATTTTAAAAATTATATTTTATAAATTTAAAAATTGAATAATTAAATCTCACAATTATTTTTTTACAATTCGTCATATATAATAAATTTCAATTTTATTATTTTTGTCGTCACTTGTGACGTCATGGCTTGTCGTATCTCGGCGCGACATGCTGATAGTAGAGCGAAAAAATTTGAGGCCATTAAATTAAAGTTTCACAGTAAAAATGTGCAAAATTTCTTTACCTACAAATGCATTATTAATTAATGACTACTTTTAATTAATCAAAACTCTTCTTTCTTTCCATATCCATTGAAATGAAACATTAATTAGTAACATCCAAAGAATTCCATCAACCGCTACTCTCTCTCTCTACCCTTATTGGCAATTATATTTGCAAAATGTGATGCATGCACCAATGGCGATGATGATACTGGCGTATCAGATGGGGAGTGACTGCGAATTGCGTCCGCCTTTTGGTTCAACTGTTAATAAACCAGAGAGCGGGGTGTTTAGCGTCCGTTTAGCTTCATTTAAAGCGCTGCTGTTACTGTTGCTCTTGGCAACCTACCCTCCCAAGCGACGACCGTCAACGCTCATTACAATCAGCAACGTTTCAGTTTATTAACGGTGGCGTTACCGCTACAGGCTCGTTATTTACGGGGTTTGGGACAACGATATGCGTCTGTGATTTTACCAGCCGAGGAGGAAATAAAGGGAGACAGTCTCTCCCACGCAAATGGAAATTAGGTTAGGAGGCGAAAAAAAAATTCTCCCCAATGGTCAAGGGCCATCAAATTCTATTTTATCCATTTTTATATAATTAGATCCATTTTTACTTTCTCTTACCTCTATATATCTTAATATATAGAGAGAGTAAGTATTGGATTCATGTCAAAAATTCAATGTCGAGATTTTGATGGATATACACGTACGTTTTGAGGTCCCCTGAATCCAAAAAAGTGGTCAAGAATGAAAAGAGCTAGGAGGTTGAAATTTCATATTTAAGTTAGGCACCCCCATGGGACGTGACACGAAGCTTTTGAACAAAATAAGCCAAAAAGTACTAGTACTTTACTGATTCACTTTTTCAGTTGTTTTCGATTATCTCAAAATTCGCTCCAACGATTTTTTTTTTAAATTCAAAAATCATTTATTTTTTAGATTCTCTTTAAAATGTATATTCTCATTTTTGCATTGAAATCTTCTGAAGACCACTTCACTCTTGTACTCCATAGAAAAGATAGGAGAAATGGTTGCCATGGTAACATAATATAAATATTTTCACATATAAATTTTACATCTTTAAAATCGAATGTATCGTACTGTCGGGAACTAAATACATGTCGACACGAAAAATCTGGTGTGACAAGCACAGAACACAACTTTCGATTACCGAAGGTAAGATACAACAACTTACAACTTTTGTGTGCTGTGTGACCAATCACACCAGATTTTTATATTCAGCATTAATACATTGTTTCCAACACACGAATTCTTTACTTCGCTGCTAGGTCAAAGGGTTGGGCAGTAAGTAGTTCACCCATATAAGCTCTAACAAATATTTTACCAGGCATTTCCAATTAATCAATAGGGGGTTACATACATCAGCCAGTTTTCGTTAATTTAATTTTGTCTAGTTAGAGTAGTTAGTTTCAATAAACTAAGTCTAATTTAGATTTGATGAAACCATCAATTATTATTTGAATCTGTTAATTAATGTTCTAAAAGATAATAACCACCCGGTATAATATCAATAATTATTTATAAAGGAATGAGAATTTTTTTATTAACAAGACTTAAAAAACTTGTTAATATATTTCAATAATGCCTATTGAAAATATTGATATATAGAAAGTGCATTGGGATGAAATTTTAATATGAATTAGTAATTTAATTTGCTTAATTATATAAAAAAGTTTTTTTTTTAAGTATTTGATTATTCTACGTTATAATTAAATGAACGTTAATCAGGGCCATGACAAATTGAAAATAAATTAATAATATAATATCTATTAGTCTAATATCGAAATGAATGCATGCAGGTGTAGCAATGAGATTTTTACGAAAGGGGGTCAAGACTCCCCCCTCCTCTTAGCTAAGCCTCTGAATGTCGACTTTTAAGGAGCAGAAAAATAAGAAAAATTGGGGGGAGAAAAGATAATAAATAATAAAATAATTTTTTGTAACCCGAAAAGTAGAGATGGAAAAGTCGACTCTGATTTTCTTCAAGAATCGATCTTTTAATGAAAATAATCGACTTTTTAGAATCGAGTTGAAACTCTTTCAAGTCGATTTGAATCGATTCTCACTGGACGAGTTCGACTTTTTGACGTGACAACGTCTTACAAATCATGTGTCTATAGAGGCAGGTTAGAGGGGCATGCACGAAAAAAGTTTATCGGCTTTAATAACTCTTCTGTCTTAAGAGATATAATTATGGGAAATATACGGTTAGAAAGAATGAGTTTTCAGCTAAAGATTTCACCATTTATTTTTTTCCTACCATTTTATTTTACCGTGCTGCGGTAAATTCTAATTTGAAAGTTTAAACCCCTGTAGATTCCGAACGGCTAATCAGATCAGACTAAATAGGATGTCATTTGGTGCAGAAAGAAAACCTCTAATAGAATAAATAAAAAAATCCCGAGTAATTAACTCCAAAATTAGTTTTTTTCTCGAAAAACCTCATTTTTTAGGCAAAAAAATATCGAAAAATAGCCCTATTTATGTAACGCCTAGCTACTTGACCGTAAAAGCTACATTAAATCTAAATATAGTTTTAGAAAGAGTGGTCCAATGCCCAGAGGTAATTTTTTCATTTTTTTGATATGACGTCATTTTACCGCATGAGAGCACTCGGCGGGATTTCGTTTTTCGAAATTTTAAACCCCTGTAGATTCCGAACGGCTAATCAGATCTGACTAAATGAGATGTCATTTGGTGCAGAAAGATAACCTCTAATAGAATAAATAAAAAAATCCCGAGTAATTAACTCCAAAATTAGTTTTTTCTCGAAAAACCTCATTTTTTAGGCAAAAAAATATCGAAAAATAGCCCTATTTATGTAACGCCTAGCTACTTGACCATAAAAGCTACATTAAATCTAAATATAGTTTTAGAAAGAGTGGTCCAATGCCCAGAGGTAATTTTTTCATTTTTTTGATATGACGTCATTTTACCGCATGAGAGCACTCGGCGGGATTTCGTTTTTTCGAAATTTTAAACCCCTGTAGATTCCGAACGGCTAATCAGATCAGACTAAATGAGATGTCATTTGGTGCAGAAAGTAAACCTCTAATAGAATAAATAAAAAAATCCCCAGTAATTAACGCTAAAATTAGTTTTTTTCTCGAAAAACCTCATTTTTTAAGCATAAGTCGCCTTTAATGGATAAAAAAAAGCCCCCACCTGTCATATATTGTTTCAATGAAAATGTTTGAACATGTTTATTTATGAAAACAAACTACTAGTAAAAAAAAAACAATACTTTCTCTCTTTATATTTCAATATAGGTAAGAGAAAAAATTTTTTTGGAAGTCAAGCAAAAGACGTTGTCACGTTAAAAGCCACCGGCTGTGTAGAAGACACAGCTAACACCTAATTTTTCTTACACTACTTAGTATCCGATGCTAATATAGTTTGTAACGTTTTTCATTGATTGACTTGCATCTTACTTTTAAAACCTACACATAACACACAAATCAACACGCTTTTTAAGATCGGTAGCCCTCAGGGGCTTGGAGTAGTTGGTAGCGCGCCTACCTTCTATACCGAACGTCGCGGGTTCGAACCCAGGCAGTCCGATGATTTTATATAATGCATTTGGATACCAAATGGCTTAGTATGAAGAATGCCTGGACCCCAATATGTATAATTATAAATAACGGATATCGTTTAAAGTCTTAAATGGCCTAAGGTGCCGAAAAGACTGTGTGAATGGTGTGTGATTGTGAGTGTGAATGAGAAAAAAGTGTGAATGTTTTTAAAAAAAAAAAAAAAAAAAAAAAAAAAAGATCGGTTAGTGAACATACGTGGCATTCTTAATTCCCTCAATTTTAATGTTTTATTTTGATACTCAACTTTGATATTTTACTTTTAATGTTCGGTGCCATATCACGTAAAATTTCTGGATAGAATATATTGAAAACATTATTTGTGTGTGTTGTATTTAATAAAATGTTTAAATACTTAATAAATCTTATATTATAAATAAATAAATATCTTTAATATTTACTGAGAACCCCCCTAAGCACGAGTTGTAGAGTTTTTAAAAAGTCGACTTGAAAGTCCGAAAAGTCGAACTTTCAGAAATGATTAATCGATTCAGAGAATCGAAAGGTATCAAGTCGATTCCAAAATCGAAAATCGACTTTTCGAGCGCTTTTTCCATCCTTAGCCGAAAGGCTAAAAACTTTCCACGTCGAATCCAGAACTGTAAAATTCCTAGGGCTAATGGTGACGAGGTGTGGTCGAAATATCTCTGTTAGAATTTATATTTCCGATGGAAAAAATTTAGCAAAGCAATGATGTACCATTGTTACGCCTCTGTATGCATTCATTTCTTGTAGCCAGAAATTTTCCTATATTATTTATTCTTCATGTGTTACTATATAGAGGAACTTGCAATAAATTTTAACGAAATTTGAATTTTCAAATGTGTTCTTCTTTGCTATTAGAAATTTCAACATTTAATTGAGTATCTATCTACTCTGATTAATTATAATAAATGACATTCTAAATAGTTTTGACATTCTATAATCTGCAGAAATGACCTCATTATGATGCTTTCATTTCCTGAGGTATAAATTTCCAAATTATTACCATACACTTGCCGCAATCATGATAGCATCAACCAACGAACCAGAATCAATAGCCGAGTGGATTCTGATTCTGCTATTGCAAACTTAATTACCAACGGGGAACACACACAATTCTCTTTTCAGGGGTTTAATTTTGTTATTTCTAATATTT
>JAKCPI010008186.1:0-80754 GCA_023213315.1 Euborellia annulipes
TCTCTTTATATATATAGAGATTAATATTACGAGTATCGTTAAAGTCTTATATGGCCTGAGTTGCCGAGAAGACTGTATGTGAGTGTGAATTGGAAAAAAGTGTGAGTGTTTTAAAAAAAAGTGTCGTTGTTGCATCATCCTAAATAAATTTTTATAATAGGCCTATATATTTTTGTCTGACATTTGAAAAAAAAGTAAAAAGGAGAAATATCTAAATGAATCCTTCAAACCGAAACATCTCATAAGACTAATTATAAATAATTAGAAAACGAACAGTTAAATAAACATAGAGCTTTGTTGGTTGTCTACTCGGTAGGCGTCCAAAAATTAAATAGGCCTCTAATATTACTATTTACTATTGAAAAATTTTCATGATCATGATATAATGGACGGAGGAAAATAAAGCCAAATAAAGGACAGAAAAATTAAAAAGAAATTCTGTTTCTATTATATTTCATAGATTTATTAGATTTTTCTGAGAAAAATTTTATAAAATCTAAAATTTTTTTAGGACTTGTCATTGGAAGAAAATCACCTTTTAGGCAACCTTCGTCTCTTGCTTAAGTATATAAAACTGTCTTGAGAAAGACGGATGAAGCGATGAGAACATTAACACTTATACGTTATTGAAAGCAAGATTTTTTTTTTCTCGTTTTCTCTCTTGGCTGATCTCTGCCTTTACATTTCTCTCAACTAAAATTTTCCATTCTAATTTAATCAATATAAATGAACAAATACCCCATTCATTCAAGACAATCCGCAATTTATATAAGGTCCAAATTTATCATAAGAGATAAATTCCAGACTTCTTTGTTGAAAATTTCTATTTTCCTTATAAATACCCTTTATTATCTTATCAATGATAAATGAGAAATTTAATTAATGATCTTGAGAAGAGAAACTTTTTTTTAAAGTTAAAGAATAAATTCTTATTTAAAAAGTAGATATTGAGATGTCACATTGACAATGTCAATAATTTTAAACCTCTCGGCCACAGGAGGGAGTAAAAAAAAATCTACAAGGAAACCCAATAAAACAAAATAATAAAAGCTATATATTTATTTTAATTAATTAACTTGCTTTATTGACTTATGGTACATATAGATAGACAAGCTATATATTTATTTATTTATAAATTCTGTTGACAGTGGAATTTTCGGAGTCAAATGGCCTAAGTTAATATTGATAATATTCTATCGTTTTCGATTATCAGATTACTATTATTTTTACTATAATTTGTTGATCTAGCTACTAAAACATCAATAAATATTAAATATAAAGCTTTATTACTTTCTCGTATCTATCAATGATATAGCAGTAAATAGTAAATTTAGAAAGTAAAAGTGCGGTCGCAAAAATTTAAATTAAAAAAATGGTGTGATTGTATCTATATATATTTAGTTTCCGACAGAACGGTACATGGGTGATTCTTTTACAAACCGAACACTTTCTGACCGACATGTTTTTGATTTGGATGAAATTTTTTTTACGGGTTCTATATCGAAAAAAGATAGCCATCCGCGAGGATTTTCTTTTTCTTTAATATTTTGGGAAATATCGAGGGTCGAAAATGTGAAAATTTGATGATTTTCTGCTTAGACGCTCACTTTTTAAAAATTCATAACTCTGGTTCTATTTGAGCTAGAAAAAAACTTTTTTTACCAATTTAAAGCTAAAAGAGTGAACTTTAAGAAAAAAAATTGTTCCACTAAAATTTATTAAAGATTTCACATTGTTATCAACAATTGAAATCATAAATCGATTTTTAACAATGGGGCCCCAACTGTATTGCATTTTTATTATAACCATTGCATTCTACGTCGAATTTTATACCGATAACGGTTTTTAATCGATGGAGAATCAATTAGTACTATTGAAAAAAAATCCCGCCAAGTAATCTCATGCGATAAAATAACGTCATATCAAAAATAAGAAAAAAAGTCCGGGGGTATTGAACCACTCTTTCTAAAACTATATTTAGATTTAATGTAGCTTTTATGGTCAAGTAGCTATCCGTTGCACAAGTAGGGCTATTTTTCGATATTTTTTTGCCTAAAAAATGAGGTTTTTCGAGAAAAAAACTAATTTTTGGAGTTAATTACTCGGGATTTTTTTACTTATTCTATTAGAGGTTTTCTTTCTGCACCAAATGACATCCCATTTAGTCCGATCTGATTAGCCGTTCGGAATCTACAGAGGTTTAAACTTTCAAATTAGAATTTACCGCAGCGCGGTAAAATAAAATGATAGGAAAAAATAAATGGTGAAATCTTTAGCTGAAAACTCATTCTTTCTAACCGTATATTCCCCATAATTATACCTCTTAAGACAGAGGGAGTTATTCAAGCCAATAAACTTTTTCGTGCAAAGATTTTTTTTCTTGCCCTAGGGCATGCACGAAAAAGTTTATCAGCTTGAATAACTCCTCTGTCTTAAGAGGTATAATTATGGGGAATATACGGTTAGAAAGAATGAGTTTTCAGCTAAAGATTTCACCATTTATTTTTTTTCCTATCATTTTATTTTACCGCGCTGCGGTAAATTCTAATTTGAAAGTTTAAACCTCTGTAGATTCCGAACGGCTAATCAGATCGGACTAAATGGGATGTCATTTGGTGCAGAAAGAAAACCTCTAATAGAATAAGTAAAAAAATCCCGAGTAATTAACTCCAAAATTAGTTTTTTTCTCGAAAACCTCATTTTTTAGGCAAAAAAATATCGAAAAATAGCCCTACTTGTGCAACGGATAGCTACTTGACCATAAAAGCTACATTAAATCTAAATATAGTTTTAGAAAGAGTGGTTCAATACCCCCGGACTTTTTTTTCTTATTTTTGATATGACGTCATTTTATCGCATGAGAGTACTTGGCGGGATTTTTTTTCAATAGTACTAATTGATTCTCCATCGATTAAAAAACCGTTATCGGTATAAAATTCGACGTAGAATGCAATGGTTATAATAAAAATGCAATACATTTGGGGCCCCATTGTTAAAAATCGATTTAAAGATTTCAATTGTTGATAACAATGTGAAATCTTTAATAAATTTTAGTGGAACAATTTTTTTTCTTAAAGTTCACTCTTTTAGCTTTAAATTGGTAAAAAAAGTTTTTTTCTAGCTCAAATAGAACCAGAGTTATGAATTTTTAAAAGTGAGCGTCTAAGCAGAAAATCATCAAATTTTCACATTTTCGACCCTCGATATTTCCCAAAATATTAAAGGAAAAAGAAAATCCTCGCGGATGGCTATCTTTTTTTCGATATAGAACCCGTAAAAAAAAATTTCATCCAAATCAAAAACATGTCGGTCAGAAAGTGTTCGGTTTGTAAAAGAATCACCCACATTTGAATTTAAGATATAAAATAAGAAAGTACAAAAGTAAAGTGGTCTTCAGAAGATTTCAATGACAAAATGAAAATATACATTTTAAAGAGCATCAAAAAAATAATTGTTTTTTGAATTTTAATCAAAATAGTTAGAGCGAATTTCAAGGAAATCGAAAAAAAACTTAAAAAGTACATCAGTAAAGTATTAGTGCTTTTTGGCTGATTTTGACCAAAAGCTTATTTTCACGCTTCAAGGGGGGTGTCTAACTTAAATATTCAATCTCCAGTTCAATCCCTTCATGCTTTAAATTGAACCCAGTCAGACAGACAGACAGACCATGTCGCGAAAACCACTTTTTTGGACTCAGAGGACCTCAAAACGTGTATATTCATCAAAATCTCAATATCAAATTTATGAAATGATCTCAATACTTTCTCACTATATATTACCCATATATATATATGGGTAAGAGAAAGTAAAAATGGTCTGTATATTTCCATTGGTCTATAAGTTGTCTGACTAGAGACTCGCCAATAAATAATAGAATAATAGAAAAAAGAAAAAAACTTAGGGCCAAATTTGTTATTTGTATGCCACAGAAAAAGTTCTTGTATCATTATTATTATGGGAGTTTTTAATTTCTATTACTTATTTATTAAAAATATAAATACTGTTCAGTGAGCGCCACAATTAAGTCTCCTACTGGAAGGTAGAGCCTTAAGAATATGGTATATCGTGAAATAATTTTAAATTTGAAAAGGTAAAATAAAATCATCTGTACTAAATTTTATTATACCTTTTTGGTCATTAAAATTATTTCACTACGAGGCCTACTTAGCTTCCAAGTGGGGACTTAATTGTGGCGCTCACTGAACAACGTTTCGACTGTTTATTCTGCAGTCGTTTTCAGTTCACTTCAGTCGGAGCAAGTGCACAGTACTTGAAAACGACTGCACAATAAGCAGTCGAAACTTTTTTTAGTATTTATATTTTTAATAAATTAATACAAATGTGGTCTATAATTAAAAACCCCTTTAATAATAATAATTTAAAATTTACAGATGCTGGGCCGGTAGAATTTAATCTTCAATACAAGATGTTCCTTTCTCGGCACTCTAGGTAGGTTTTCAAATTCTTAATAAAATTTTTGAATTTTGAACCTCTGTTAATAAAATTCAAAAATTTTATTAAGAATTTGAAAACCTACCACCTAAATTCAACCAAGAGTGCCGAGAAAGGAACATCTTGTATTGAAAATTTAATAATAATAATACAAACCAATACTACAATATACTACCAATAATACAAATAAAAATAATAATACAAACCACAAAAACTTTAATAAACAGATTTTTGTATCAAAAAATTATTCTAAAAAAATAATGTTTCACACCAGTTTTTTTTTTTTTTTTTTAAGAGTATTAACGGCTATCTGCTCCCAAGATGAATGAGATGAAAGAGAAGGACTAGCGAGAAGGAGAGGGGATTTCGAACTCAGGCAATTCGGAGGTGATGATTTTTTGGACGATTGCCACGTTAGAAATAAAATACAACCAACGGCTGCCGGGTTGTCATTAAACAGCCAGACAACCTCCTACCTTCACACAAATTGAATTCTCTCTCTCCCTTCGAAATGTTTACTCATAGTGAAATTGTCTCTTAAATAAGTTTTTAATTTATAAATGAAATTAAAGACGCAATCTTCTGACACGTTCATCATCTAGATGGAATATAAAATGGTGTTTATATAATAAATTGTGTTGAAAAATATTTATTTTTTGAAGAAAACTATAACAACATTTGATTTTTTTTTTAAATTATCTATCTAAAAAAGTTAAAACAACCTTTCCTCGATTTTCTTGATTACTCTAAAAATGCGGGATTATCTTAAATACTATTCAGATGGTTAAATATTTTTCAAGATCTATTTATTTGAATAAGATAATAGTAATCAAAATACCTCGATTCGGACTTAACCGCCGAAAAGGCGGAGATCCTGGGTTCGATTTCCGGGGGCCACGGGATGTTTGGCCTCGCCAATAAAAAAACACTCAAATGGATGTCACCCATTCACTAAACGACATCCCTAGTAGGAATTGCCAATGCTGACAATTGGCCGAACCTTGGGCCAGTTGTCATTTGCCAAGCCTTGAGTAGTGAACTCGAACCAGGCTTGGCCCAATGGTATTATATTATTAAACCGAGCCTTGGGAAGACGAATGGACCAAGCCTGGACCGAGGCTTGGCCCAATAATATTATATTATTAAAGCCTTGGGTAGTGACCATTGGGCCAAGCCTGGTCCGAGGCTTGGCCCAATGGTTAATTGACCCATCATATAATTAAAAAAAAAAAAATTAAATTAAATCAAGTACTATTAATTGAAAAAACAGTAATATATATTTTAAATCTGGTGATTGTTTGATAAAGTTTATTTATCTAAAATAAAAGGCAAATCAAATAGCTTAAAAAGAGTCATATCAATATAACAACTGTGTACGAGAGCGTAAAGGCATTGACAAATGATGAACAAAACCAAAAAGCTCGAGTTCAAATCTCTCGAGGAACAACTTTTTTTTCCTCGAGGCTTGGATCGACCATCCATTTTTTGTTTTCCAAGGCTTGGGCCAACCTTGGTTTTTTTGATTCCCAAGGCTGGGTACATTGTTATCATTCCAAGGCTTGAACCAAGCCTCGCCCAATGGTTAGCCAAGGCTTGCCCCAAACCTCGCCCAATGCTCGGCACGATTGGTCCAAGCCTGGTCCGAGGCTTGGCCCAATTGTGCATTCCTACCAGGGATTCATTTGTTTTTCCCCACTCACGGTCAGTTTTTGGAGTAACACCGCTCCATTTGGTCGGATGGAGCGATCGTGAATGGCCGGCGTTAGCCTAAACTTTGACTTGACTACTGTGATATCTTCAGATCTTCTCTATTCAGTTATTAGTGTTAGAACTGATACGTTATGGTTACTCTGAGGAGCAACTTCCATGAGAATAATACTGAGGTGGGTTCCCGTTTCATTCCTCACAAGGAGGCATCTCAAATAAGGTTGGATAATTTTTTATCAAGAGGTGGATTTGAACTCGAGTTGTCTTCAACTGAGGATTAACTGCTTAACTGCATATCCCTAGGCTCATCGCCTCCTCTTCCTTTATATATACAGGGGTATATATAGAGAGATAAAAAATATTGAATTGATGTCAAAAATTCGATGTTGAGATTTTGAAGGATACTTTACTGATCTGGTGTCACAAACACAGGCCATTAACTCCTGACATAACGATGCAGATATGTACCTGGAGTCAGTAGCCCGTAGGGCCGGAAGGGCGCTACGGATATGCTGTAAGACCAGCCACACCATATTTTTTTACTAGAAAAACAAATAACCAAAAGATTTTTCTTAAAAATTAAGACGGTTAATTAAATATTACACTTCATTTTCAATTTAATTGTGGTTCATTTGTTCTAATTCAGTCACTCATATGTCTCTATTTGAAATTTAAATGTGCTTGTATAAGAGTTGAACTTGAAGGACGCATTATAATAATAGGTAGCTGTAACTTTGACTTTAATATGAATAAATTATGATTTTTTATTACATTATTCACAAGAATTGCTTATATTATTAGATAGATAATATCATATAATAATAAATCATTTTCTCGGGGTAAAGAGTTTGGTTAAATAGAGATTGTTATTTTAACTCTTGAGGAATTGTTTTTTCGTATCAAAACTTGACAAATGACCCTCGTATATTTATTCACTCAATTTCTTTGTTTACAAACCGATCCTTTAAAGGGATCTCTTTGCTATCTCCCAAGGCCGGCTGAATCGATTTTTTAAACCAGCGACTATATATATATATATATTTTTTTACTTTCAAAAATCGCCATTTAATGTCCAGCTGCAACCCTCTCTAATAACAACAAAAGTTTCCTAAATGAAAAAGCGCAATAATAAACAAGAGATTAACTAACATTAACACAAAACTAACAAAAAAGAACTTCGAATAGGTGTTAGGTGAAATGTCTCTCTCCGACATTTATTTTTTACGGTCTAATTAGTTCTGGGGTCATTTTAACTTAATTTATTTTTAATAAGAAAATGGAGATAAAATAAGAAAAGAAAAATATTTTTTTAAGCTCCATTACCCTATCAAAAGTTCATTGTCCTTTTCTTCTGATGATGAACAATTTGATTGGAGCTAAAAGCTTTTGGACTTTAAATATCCTCAAAAAGCCACAATGGATGATAATGATTGACTTTTCTATACTCCATTTGGGAGTTTTGGTTATTATGTAAAATTTCAAACGAATATTCTACGTTCTAAGGCAAATTTTGTAATTGATGTCCATTTACACTTTTAATACTTTATTTGTTATAAAACATTCAAGCTATCATTTCCTAAGTTTTTTCCGTTTCTTTATAAAATGTAACTTCGTATTGTAGTAGAAAGGTATAAATATTGCTGCAACGAGATAATTGAAGTGTTCGGCCCAGATAGTGCTAACCCCCAAATATATAGTTCTGAGATTTTTCAATTTTAAACTTTGGAAACAAACTAAACACCAATAGGATGTTTGTTTTTGCTTTTTTTTGCTACTGTCAGAGGGAATATCAGGCTGAGAAACAAATTATACAACTAGTACAGACCTTTGCTCAATTGATGGTGCTGAAAAGTCGGGTTTGTCATAATTGTGGGTTAGCACTATCTGCAGCCGACCTCTTCAATTATTAGATTTGGCAAACCTAGGACTAGAACAATAAAAAATTTTAATTAAAAATGACAATTTATCAAGATCTTCCTTCTCATTCAATTCTCTTTGGTGAACCAATAGCTCGATGGGCGCTCAATTGGCAAGGGCGCTGTATTATAAGTTCAAAGGTGAATTGCCTTCCCATGTAGCAATAAAAATCTTTTTGAGAAAAAGTATAAATCTCCTACACACCCTTCTGTTTCAAAACCTCTTTATTCTTTCTTTTAATTTTTAGCCTATATACAGTATATTCAATACTATACCATTAAGAGAAAATATATTGGACAATATGGCGGCTACCTACTATAAGGCTCAAATGCCAGGTAATTATTATAGATAGATTTATCTGAAGCAAGTTTTTTTTATAATTTAACATCTGACAGTCAGAGCAACAGTATGTACCATCAAGAGAAAATATATTGGACAATATGGCGGTGCTATCCTACCATAAGGCTCAAATGCCAGGTAGCCGCCATATTGTCCAATATCTTTTCTCTTGATGGTACATACTGTTGCTCTGACTGTCAGATGTTAAATTATAAAAAAACTTGCTTCAGATAAATCTATCTATAATAATTAATAATATCGCTTAATACGTTTCAGAAACCAAAGAAAACTCAATTAAATTAATGCATTTATATCTTACCTCTCTCCTGTGATATAGCCACCAAATTCTTTTTTATTTCAATGAAACAAGTCAGATTAATGGATTCTTTATAGTTTAAAGGTCCGAATTTCAACCTTTAGTTTGAAGACAGCTTTTACGAACCAATAATCTTAAAATACGTTTTTGCAACCTAAAATTACTTATGGTAAGGTTTAAAGCATCAATAGCGTTTAACGAACCGCTAAATATGTTCTTGCTACCTGGCATTAGCCTATTAGAAAACAACTTTCATTTAATATACGATATGTTTTTAAACAATTGAATCGTTTATTTCAAAAAAAAGCACCATGTCCATAAAAGCTAAATAGAACATGTTGCCTTTTCGATTAAAATATGATTTTTTGTTAAGCTTTTAAATTATTGTACTTATTGGTAAATAAATTTTTGCACGAATATATTGTTAAAAATCTTTTTCTCTCTTGAATGAAAAGACCAAATATTCTTGGTATTTGGAGATCAGAGTAGGAATTTAGAGAATTCTTGTTAAAATGCGTCGAAGATATCCTCATTTTGGCCGGCAACGTTTTGGGTCAAAATCAAATTACGAAAGGAGATTTATGGTTTCAAACCATGTCTTCTTTTGAGACGAAGAAGGATCGTCAGCTTTTGCTTCGGATAATATATTATCCTTTTACCAGAGATAATATATTTTAACTCTATAGGCATAGAATCGTGAAATATCAGTCGATTTTTAATTTTTATCCTTTTGTGGAGACTATTGATGTTAGTATAAAATAATTAAAATTCCGAAAAATTCAATAAGTGCTAGGAAATAATAAATTCGTTCGCTTTGGTTGCCTGGAGATGGGCCATCCAAATGACCTAATCCCAAATGGATTATTGGATTAATTTTTCTAGAGTTCCTCTCTGTTTTTCACGCATGCGCTAACGTTCAACATCTCTAGAGATATATTATTGTACATGTACACTGGGCACCACTAATTAGTCAATCCCTATGTTCTTATGTGATTATTTCAGTGAATTAATTTGAAATCTTTATTGGAATCTACATGTGAACAAAAAAAGTCCCATTAAAAAGTTTTTATATATAAAAAAAAAAATTATTGTAATCGACAAAAACAAATTTTATTTATAGTCGGCGTTTTAAATATCCCTGAGAACAAAAAAAAAATATTTTTGAAATTATGTCGGTATGTGTGTGGGACGATATCTTAAAACTTCCCCTATACTTTCTTGCAAATACGAGATTTTTTTACACTCAAATTGTAGATCGGTATCAATTTATAGAATAAATATGTCAACCGGGAGTAGTACTTTACCTAAAAATTTTGAAATTTGAAAAAAAAAAATTCAAATTTCAAAATTGTTGTGAAAACTGATCATAATAGCTATACTGGGTATATAAATTATTTTAAAAAGTTTTCGAAAAAACATGAAATTATAAAAACTTTTTAAAATTACATTACAATATTTTAGTTTAAAAAGTTATTATAATTTCAGGTTTTTTCGAAAACTTTTTAAAATAGTGTAATTTATCATATGTCAAAAACCTACAAATTTAAAAATTTTAGATAAAATAACATACTACTTCCAGTTAACGTATTTACTCTAAAAGTTGATACAAATCTACAATTGTAGGGTAAGAAAAATCATCTGGCTGGTCACGTAATCGTGACACCACACACACCCACAGACAAAGTAATTCCAAAAATGGCATTTTTTGGACTCAGAAAGGCCTACTAAAATGTTGAGAATAATCAAAATAATAATTGGATTTTCTGATGATTACAATACATAGATACTTTATTTCATCTACCCGAAATTAAAAACACAATCAGGTCTATTCTCTAAGCAATAACGTTAACTTTTAACACCTGAAATAAGCGTTAATTCATTTTAATACCTCCTTGCCTCAAATTGTTATTTAAAGCAAAAACTTTAACCCCAAAGCGTTAACATTTAGTCAATAGTGTTAAAAATTAATGTCAAGTCTAGAGGGTGCCTTTAATATTTTAACGTCAATGCGTTAATGAATACAAATGGCGTCTTTAACCAAAAAGTAAGGTTATGATTTTGACAGCTTTGAGATAAAAGCAACATGTTAACGTCACTGATACAACTTTAAAGTTAAAACTTAGAGAATAGCATTTTTTTAACGCTGGTGTGTCAAATAAGCCTATAGATTGAAAATATGGTCTGAACAGATTGGAGAATCGGTTACTCCCTCCATCACAGCAGAAGCGACACTAGTGCCCACTGGATGTGTAGATTTTTGTTGTGGCGTCACTGCTTTTTTATAACTGTCAAACCTTGTGAGTTGCAACCCCCTGATGGATCGTTAACACCTGGTGTGCTAAAAAGTAAAATGATAACATCGCTATTAAAACTTTGTTTAGAAAATAGCATTTTTTAACGGTGGTGTTATTACTTTACTTTTTAACAACCAATTTATGTTGTTAAATTTTAACCTTTGTTTTAGAGAACGATTGATAAAATTCGGTGTATGTTTAGAATAATAAAATTGTAATATGAAGAATCTTACTTATCTACTAGAAAGTTTAGGGGAGGTCACTCCTGATTTTTTTTGGCATTAAATTAAACGATTTCAGAAGGAATAACAATAGCGGCTGTTTCCTATTTAAGTTCTGTGACTAACTGCTACTTTTAAGATGCCTCTCGTATTGACTCTCTTACCCAAATAAAAAAGAAAACGAGCATCGTTTGTCTCCAGGTACTAAATATAAATCGATAAGAAATCTGAAAGAAAACTTTAGCAATTCAAATAAACAATCTATTAAAATTAGAAATGATTTTTGAATGAACTTAGACCTTGAATTCATCAATTTTTATGACGTTTACGAACCATATGCATCCATATGGCCTCAATGACGTCACTCACATACTACCCTTTTTCTTATTATTTTTGTTTTCCATCAATCTCAATAAGATATTTTCTTATTTTTATTTAAAGAAAAAATCTTCGTCTTCCATTTGTAAGATATTCATTGTCATAAATTCCAACAACAGTTCCAGAACTCGTAAAAGAGCCATCTAATATAAACTTGTATATTTTTAAGCATTTGAGATGTCCCATATCTCGAGGGCAATATTCTCTTTTGTTTGGATTGAGTTTGCAGAAAACGAGATCGTCGTGGTTTTTCAGAGAGAACTTAATCAATATTTTTTTTTCTAGGTCTTGGAATATATTACCATTAATATTGTTGGAATGGAAGGGTCGAGGGAAAATGAGTTTATCTTTAGATAAAGACATTTTTCTCTCGCTTTAATAACAACCCTATTTTCTTGGTTAAATATTATATCACTAGTTCCTATTTTAGAAAATTTATTTATTAATGTAATAATAACTTCACAAATGTTTATGTTAGATATAGAAGCAATGAATAATAAGTTGGTGTTTAAATAAATTCTACTTTCTGGCCATCTTCAGTTAATAATTCATCTAATTTGTTGCCTCCATAGAAATTCTAGAGAGATAATAAGCAGGAAAATTTGGTGTGACTGTCGCACAGCACACAACTTTCTCTTACCTTCGGTAATCGAAAGTTGTGTCTGTGTGTCCACCAGATTTTTCGTGTCGACATGTATTTAGTTTCCGCCGATATATTAGAATTTTTTTTTTTAAACATTCTCACTTTTTTCTCATCTCACACTCCACACTCACACTGTCTTTTCGGCAACTCAGGCCATATAAGACATTTACGATAACCGTTATTGATTTAATAATATACAAATATGGGGTCCAGGCATTCTTATTTAAGCCATATATTAGAATTCAAGATGTAAAATTTATAAGTATGGGAAAATATTTATATTTTGTTACCATGGTAACCATTTCTCCCATCCTTTCTATGAAGTACAAGAGTAAAGTGGTCCTCAGAATATTTCAATGGCAAAATGAGAATATACATTTTAAAGAGCATCTAAAAAATAATTGATTTTTAAAAAAATTTAAAAAATAATCGTTGGAGCAAATTTTGAGAAAATCGAAAAAAAAACTGAAAAAGTACATCAGTAAAGTACTAGTACTCTTTGGGCAATTTTGATTAAAAGCATATTTTTCCAGTCCCGGGGGGTGTTTAACTTAATTATAAAATTTCACCCTCGTAGCTCAATTCCTTCATGCTTAAAATTTAACACACACACCCACAGACAGACCATGCCGCGAAAACCACTTTTTTGGATTTAGTGGACCTCAAAACGTGTATATCCTTCAAAATCTCGACATCGAATTTTTGACATGAATCCAATACTTTCTCTCTATATATATTAACATATATAGAGGTAAGAGAAAGTAAAAATAATATGACGCTGTGCTAATTAACTCGATCGTTCTGAACGAAATAACGCAATAATGATGAAATAGTTCAATAACCAATATACATGTGTTAGTATTTTTTTTTAAGATTGAACTTCGATATCCCCTCTGGCTAAATTGGATTAGGATTTAAAATTTAATTCATTTATACCGTAGTAATTTAGTTAAGCAGGACATGAATTAATATTTGCATAATTGACAGGAAACAAGTGTTATTCAATAGCGTTATTGATTTGATCCTCTTTTTAGCCATTCCATAATACTTTGTTTACCTTTCAATCACTTCTACAATGACAAAAATATCAATAATAAAATTGAATAATTTTTTGAACACTTTAATACATAAGGTAACTTATATACCAGCAAAGGGACCGATATCTTAGTGAACTTATGAGCCTAATAAGAATTTGGTCTCGTATTGGTCTAGATTTATTTAAAATAATTAGTTCTGATATAATTCAAATTATTTTATGACTTATTCGGCCGGCACTTGGTCCTTTTCAGCACAAAAATATGATTTATGGAAGAGGGCGCATGTAAAAATTATTTTTTATATAAACATTAGCGTAGCGTTTTCCAGACTGTGAGGCGCGCCTCCCTAGGGAGGCGCGGACTAGTCTAAGGGGAGGCGCGAATATTGGCCACCAAGATCAATTTTCCAAATGATTGTTTTATAAATAAAATAATAAAATTTACAAGGTTCTGAGGCGGAGGTTTTCCCTAATTAAAATAATATATATGAATAAATAAATAAATAAAATTTTTTAAGGGAGGCGTTGTAACATAAAGTTTGAAAATCACTGGCCTAAAGTAAGACTCATTCTAGAAAATTATACTATGTGTAAAACCCAAAGGCGGATCCAGGGAAGTTTTTCAGGGTTTTAATTTTTTTCTGACTAGACGCGAAGCTCACCGAAGGCGACCATTGTTAATTATTTTATTTATTAAGATTGGATAAGGGGTTGAAAAATTGAAAAACATGTTTTTTAAATTTATTTTAGCTAAATCGAAGCCAAATAAATAGAAAACATTCAAAAAATAGCGTTGATTATTATTTGATTAGGGGGTGGGGGGATGAAGGGTTGATTATTTAAGAAAGGCCTTGGAATATTCCAAATCACTTGTTGACATTCTTTTCCAGTTATAAATAAAGTTAGATTAGAGCAAAATGTATTTTTTTACTTTTAATAAAAAGGGAATTGTTATTTTCATCTATTTATTCCTATACAAACAGAGAGAGAGTCGAATCTCTCGTTCAGTCGAGTCGAGAGCGTTGCCGGGCGGCAGGCGCGGAGCTGATTGCTCTCTTTATAACTTGTGTTTTAAGTGATATAAAGTGAATAATTAATTTAGTGTAACCCACCCTGGCCACACCGTCAGCCAACACACCCTCTTGAGCGTCTTATTATAGGTAATTATTATGCATTTTATCATTGAAAAAAAAAATAATTTGACTGCCAAAAACGATTCTTTTGAATATGAAATTAAATATTTTGTATTTCACTAAGGGTAGAGGGTGAATATAAGTGGGAGGGGGAGTGTAGGTATCATTGAAAAAAAAAATAGTTTTTTATTGTTTATCTTTTTTTTTTAAACACACACTTTTTTCTCATTCACTCTCACATTCACACACACATTCACACAGCCTTTTCGGCAACTTAGGCCTTTTAAGACTTTTACGATAACCGTTATTTAATAATATATATTTATTTGGGGTCCAGGCATTCTTATTTAAGCCATTTGGTATCCAAATGGCTTAAATAAAATCATCGGACTGCCTGGGGTCCGAACCCTCGACGTTTGGTATATGAGGTTAGCACGCTAACCTCGACGCCAAGCCCCGTGGGCCCTTAAAAATTTTAATATAAATAAGAATAAATAAAAAAAATACTTTTATATTTTTTAGCATTAAAAATTATTGTTTTTGTATTATTTATTAAAATGGGGGGAGGGGAGGCGTCATGAGATTAATTATTTTTAAGGGAGGCGTGTTAACATAAAGTTTGGAAACCACTGCATTAGCGAATCATAGGAGCGTGCGAGGTGCATACAAAACGCTCGCTCGAATGTTTGGCGCTTCTATGAAAACTAAATTTTACATGCGCCCTCTTCCATCAAATCCATATTTTTGTAGTGAAAAAGATCAGGCGATATGCCGGTCGTAATATTTACAAAATAAAAAAATATGAGAGTGATAATACCTAGTAAGAAAGATGGAAGAGGTTTTCAGCCAAATGAAAAGAGCCTCTATTATTAAAAAAAACTCTTTGTTCAGGACGTTTCGGCATAGATACACCGTGCTACAGGGGCGGATACAAGGGGGGGGGGGGGTAAAGGGGGTAATTACCCCCTGAGATTTGAAAAAAATACTTTTTTAAAAAAAAAAAAAAAAAAAGGTATTTTTAATGTAAAATTTTAAAAATTAATACTTAAAAATTTGATTTATATTTATATTCTGGCAAACAAGTACAGAATGTCATTTAAATTACCGAAATTAAGAAAAATATTTGAGCTGTGCGACCAGTCACTCCAGAGAGAAACACCTCTGGATCCGCCACTGCCGTGCCATTATCAGATTTTCAAACTAAAAAGTGATCAAACATTCATAATAAATTGCAATTATTTTATTATATAGGTATATAAAGATGTTACATTTTATATTCGTACTTACAGTACATAAGTCTTAAACAGACATACCCTAGTATATCATACAACAACTCTATTTTATTATTGTATGATGTATGTCTATTTAAGACTTATGTACCTTACGTAATATAACACCTTTATATATCTATATGCATACTATTATATAAAATACAGTCTGTTTGTCTGTCTGTTTGTAACGCACTCCGAAACTACTGAACCGATTTTCATAGAGTTTTTTTTAATGGGTAGAGAATTTTCCGAGGATGGTTTGAGGTTATGTCATTATATCAAATTATGGGTAGGGAACCCCCTATAAGGGATTCACAAATCTCCCATAGAAAATAGGTCCTAACTCGCTTTACGAAAAATATATTAATCATATCTTTAATATGAAAAATAAAAACTCTTCCTCTTCTACAATTCGACATTTCCAAAGGTTTTTTTTTTTTAACTCTACGCCCCCTTAAAATTATTATTATTTTTTTATTTTTCACTCGATTTTAATAAAATTTAAAATGAAGCTTCTCTATAGTGTAAATAATTGAAAAATGGTATTCCAAACCTCAGAAAGTTCTATCGGGCGTACCAGGGAGGGGACGTCCTCCCCCCTAAAATTATTTTTAACGCGATTTTAATAAAATTTAAAATGACGCTTCCTTAGAGTGTAAATAATTAAAAAATGCTATTCCAGACCTGACCTCAGAAAGTTCTATCGGCCCCCCCCCCTAACTTCCCCCCCTAAAATTTATTTTCTACTCGATTTTTTGTTTCATATTTTTATATTATAGTGCAAAACCCTATGCAATCCTATCACTATCACCGCTAGTAATAATATAATTGCAAAAAATGTATAATGACCTTTTAGCTTGAAAGGTGAAGAAAGAAAAGCTGATGATGGCACGGTGAATTCATGCCGAAACGTCCTGAATAAAGAGTTTATTTAATAATGGAGGCTCTTTTCATTTGGCTGCAAACCTCTTCCTTACTATTATTAATCTCAAAAACAGTCAGCTAATATTTATAATGATATGAGAGTGGTTCATCTAAAGTTATGTTTTCATTTTTTGTATATTAATATTTTTGCGTTTGATAAATTCTCGTCATATACTAAACTCTGATTAAATTTTACTAATTATAAAAATAAATGGTGAATATGATGATTAATCCGTTGTAATGACTGTTAAAAATATCTTTATGTCTCTAGTCTACACTGACACCGGTCATCCACCTCAAATGCGCAAAAATAATTCATTCATTTTATATTCATATAAAAAAAAAAAAAATTAATAGCGGGTGTTTATTTCTTTTATTAAAATATTAAATATTACTAATTAAATGTTTTTTAAAACTCTTTTCTTCCTCATAATGCGGAATATAATAAAAAAAAAAGTTCATGAAACGGCTTTAAAAAAAAATCTCAAACCGTACCATTTCTGAATTTAGTAAATTTGACTAGGGGAATTTCTAGTTAATATTCAAACTGGCGAACAATTATAAATTTATTTTTAAATATCCCAATAAAATATTTGTGCTGTCATATGTTTAATTGATATTGATTATTGCCAAGAGAATGAAAGGGTGAGTGTAATTAAAATTTATTTCATCGTTTCCACAATTCATCATTTATTTGTATTACTAGAATTACAGAGTTTAACATCTATTTATTTATTATACAAATTTTTCTAGATTTCACAGTAGGGCTCTCCTTTTCGTGTACAGTTCGGTCTGAGAATTCCTATTCCGACTCTAATTAAAAGATGTTCCGCACCAATAGCATTCAAATCAATCACATCAATCACTTAATTTCCACGCTTCGATGCTTAGTAGAGAGGAAGGGCCAAAACTTTAGTACACCATAAAATATTTTCTCAGACTATTGTTTAAAAATTATAATAAAAAAAAAATTTTTCTTGCAAAACCTAATAATAAATAAAAAATCTTCTGGAATCTAACTTATTTTCATGGTTACTAACCCTTCATATGTTAGTATTAAATATTTTATTGATAATGAAAAAAAGTAATTTCCTCGCACGCCTAGCGATATTTGATATTCTATCAAACGGAAATAAAATTTCAAGATGTTGATTAATAATTATTTAAGTAATGATCTTACTTGAGCAAATTTTGAGAAAATGAAAAAATGAAAAGTAATAGTAAAGTATAGTATTTTGGATTTGATTAAAAGTATTTTGGTGGGGGGTTAAAATATAAAATTTATGTATAATTCCTTATCTTAAAATTAAAAAAAAAGAATTTGGTTGGAAAGATAAAATATAAGAATAAAAAAGATTTTATCATTTTTTTTATAACTCTAAGTGATTCGGTGGGGTTAAAAAGTTATGACTGTGACTGAGAGATTAGAGATTTTGACAAATGTCACTATTGATCATCTAAGAGCCAAGGGGGCTGAGTGGGTTCGGACCCCAGCCGATGAATATTTTTTTTTTAATCATTTGGATACGAAATGTATGAATGAAAATGCTTAGACCCCAATATACTGTATATCGTAGTTAATTTCAAGTTTATAGACTAAATAGTCTAACAATTGTAGGATACCGAAAGACTTAAAATATCTGGTGTGACTGGTCGCAACAGCACACAACATTCTCTTACTTTTGGTAATTCAAGATGTAGAATTTATGAAATGGAAAAATATTTATATTTTAGTACCAAGGGCGGATCCAGAGGTGTTTCTCGGGGGGGGTAATCTGGTGCGACTCGTCGCACAGCACACTATTTTTTTCTTAATTTCGATAATTTAAAGGCGCATTCAGTACTTGTTTGCCAGAATATAAATAAATCAAATTTTTAAGTATTAATTTTTAAAATTTTACATTAAAAATACATTTTTTTTTTGAAAAAAAAAGTATTTTTTCAAATCTCGTGGGGGGGGGAATTCCCCCCTGTATCCCCCCCTTGTTTAGTACTATGGCAACCATTTCTCTTTTCCTATGAAGTACACAAGTAAAGTGGTTTTCAAACAATTTTGAAGGCAAATAAGAATATACGTTTTGAAGAGCATCTAAAAAATAATTGATTTATGAATTTTAATTATAGCGAATTTTGAGAAAATCGTTAGGGGGTGGAGCAAAATTTAATTTGCCACCTTATTAATCAGAGGCGTATATAGAATTCCGGAATATTCCGGATATCCAGATCTTTTTTTTCTAGTAAATTATCCCCTTCATTCGTAACTCAAATCACTTCATTTTTTTCCTTCTTATCATATCATTTGATCTTTTTTTTGTATACGAGTTTCGTTACTAATATTATAATATGCCGCCCTACCCCCCCCCCCCCCGCAGGCCGTCACTGTAACTAAGCCAAATTAATTTTAAAATTTTAATCTTTCTTTAAATTTGAGTCTAAAATTTTGGGGTCCCTAAGATTTTGCCGCTCTAGGCCCTCCGTCACGGGCTCTAATAATTGGTTAATTTCTTGGATACCTTTGATTGCGATATGTTCACTTTTCAAACGTTTCTTAATAACTCATTTCCAAGGCCGAATTTAAGAAGAAGTGAACTAGGCACGCGCCTGGAGTGGCAAAATTTGTGAAAAAAAAACCTGCTTATTTACCTATAAATTTTTTTTTAATAGAAAAGTAGGCCTAGTTCCGGCCCTGCTTGGACCCTCAATCATAGTAATGGATGGAAAAAATAAAAACAAATACTCTTCAATTTCTTCTTTAAATCAAGAGACCAACTAACAATGAAATTTAAAAAATTAATATTACTTGTGAAAATGCACTTCCTTTTTCCCTACACTTGACTTTTATTAGAATGTCAAGTTTATTTCCTTAACCATTATTTTAAGATAATAATTTAAAAGGCGTTACATTATCTCGCCAGGTAATAATTCGTGTGGTAGCTTTAATAGAAGAATGTGAATTGATTGCTAGTAAGGCTATAAACTGTTGCACGTTGTTTGTCTGCAGGTGTGGACCCGGATAGCGACGAGGAGGCTGAAGAGGAGGACCGCACGGGTCAAGGGTCGAATGGTGGCGGCGGGGGCGGCGGTGGTGGGAGTGGTGGCACGACTGGCATTGGGGGCGGAAGGGGTGGTAATAACCCCTCCGCCACGAGTGCCACCCCCACCGCCGCTGCCGCCGCCGCCGCCGCCGCCACCAATGCCAACGGCACCAGCGACAGTATTTCCGCTAAAGCCCGCCAGGTGGTGCTATCGCCCGGACCGTTGCTCCCTCACACGTGAGTTGCATACACTAACATTATTGTTGATTTATTTAATTGTTACTAAGTTAAGGTTAGGTCATTAAAAGCTTATTCCAATTGCATTAACATTTTTCCAGCAAAATACGATATAAGGTAAATATTTAATTTTTATAGCCTACATTATTTTGGCCATTTGCTTAGGTGACAAACAATCTTATTATTCCAACAAATGTAACTTCTATCATTAAAGTTTATGGGAAAATCTATCGATTTAAAAACAAATGGACCTGCCCCACTTTAAAAAACAACGGCTCCAATAGAGGCTAGATCCAAATGCCGAAAATGACTTAAAAAAAAAAAATAAAAATATCTGAATATATAAATTTTAAGATTATTCTTTTCTCTGCTCATGTAATCTGTGATTTATGTTCAAAAATAAGAGAACAAAATCTTGTCAGGAAACATGTGAATTAAATAATAATTCGCCATGAATATTTCATCTTTAACATAATAAATCATAGCAACAAGTTGGAAGGAAGTCGAATAGAATTATTAAATAAAAAATAGCAACTATATTTTTCGAAAAATTCATTTATAAAAAAAAAGTTTCCTGTTTAAAAACAAATTTCTAAAATTCACGAATAAATTAATCGCGTTTGATTAATAGGTAAAGAAAGAGAGAAACTTCCTGGGAGATGGGAATTCGATTGGAAGATTAGTCCATTTCCGGTGGAATTTATTGCTCGTTGGTGTCAATGACCTCTGGGTCAAAGTTTAATCATTCCAGACAGAGGAAATCTCTTTGAAAATTATCTCTCTCTATTGATTTATTTTAGAAAAAAAAGAATTCAATGCCAATAAATTTTAATTAAGAAAGGTAAAAGTTCCGAGATTTTTTTTTTTTTTTTTGAATAGATAGTTTGTAGAACAGAAATTGAGATCTTATCAAAAACTTCTATGTATAAACCCCTCACCCTTACTTGATTCCCATAATAACAACTAAATTGATATTTTGGAAGAAAAGAGTAAAGTTAAACTCTAGTTATCTCGTTGTTATCAGTAAAAAACTTTTCGTCTTTTGGTCCAATTTAAAAATTGAGTATGTTTTTCTTTTTGATATTGTTAGCTCAAATTTGGAGAAGAAAATCCCTCAAGGCCATATCTATATAAAATTTCAAGTGAGAGAGAGACACGTAAGAAAGGAAAATATTTAAGGCAAAAGCACCAGATAAATATATTAAAACACTGAGAAATCAATAGGATCCGAACTTAACACAATTATTAAAGACATTTTGGCTAGATGGGCTAAAATTTGACCTTTTGAGGAGGAAGGTGCAAGTTTCAAGTTTCGTATTCTGTCATTCTGACAAATTAGTTCACGCAGAAAAGACTATTATTTCAATAAACTATGTATAAAATTAGGGCTGGGGAAAATCCTTTAAAAAGGATTAGCGATCTGACCGCAGATCCGGTCATTTCGTACGATCTGATCCACTATCCGATGCCAAAGGATTAGCGATCCGATCCAGCAAGTTCTGGCAATTCGACTAGCTAATCCCGTCCGATTTTGAAAATTGATCGCGGTTCCAATCCGCAGATCCGCGATTCGAAAATCTGGACTTCTGATCCGGACTTGGAATCCATAAATCCGATTTGATCCGCAATTCGATCCAGTTTCAAATGAAATTACCGAATTAACTTCTAAATTTGTACCAAAATCAACAAAGAACGTTCTGAGCAGAGTTGCCATTTTAAAAAATAAAAAGTTTTAAAGAATTAAAGATCCTTTAAAAAGGATCGCAAAAATCCAGGATTGCTAATCCATCATAAAGGATTAGTGATCCAATCCTAAGACAAGAGAGCAAAAAAGAATTCGCTCAAAATCCTTAAATCCACCCCCGTTTCGATTTGAATCGTGATCCAGATCCAAGGTCCTCCACAAAAAAGGATTTCGATTCAGATCGGATCTTCGAATTTAAATCCAAAAGGATCGCCCTGTCCATCCCTGATAAAATAGAGATGGCCGTTGAGACATTATAAATATAATGAATATTTATCAACTCAGATAGTCGAAAAAAAAACTAGGTACCGCCGGGAGTTGAGCCTCAGATCTGCTGTGTCATGTGGTAATAGTGGTAGGGCATACTGATCTTCAGATCCATAGTATACAACTCCCGGCGGTACCTATCTTTTTCGATAATATACTATTTTATGTTAGGTTTCATTTATTCAAACCCTCGGCAACCCTATAAAAACTACTTTTTTGGGCTTCTGTTTATAACTTTTCAAAGAAAGAGTATTAAATGCAAGTTAATAAAATTAAATTGATCAACCCAAATTAAAAAAAAAAAAAAAAACTTTTAAATGAAAAATCAATTGTAATCCAATTTAAGATAAAATCCAACTTCAACTTTTTTTATAGAGATTTTTTTTTAAGGGAAAAATGCCAATATACCGTATTAAAATGAATAAATTTGGTTAAGAAATAAACATAAAAAAAAAGAAATTTTTTCTCTATGTAATTAATTATAAGAATAACTATTTTCAAGCAATGAACCCTCTTGGGATATTTGGATTCCAGCCAAGAAAGTTTAACTTGATAGAAGAGCTATACATTTGAAAAGATAAACATTTCATAACATTTACAAATATTAAATAAATCTTATACACAAGTATGATTGTGTTAAAATATAAACAATCTTAAACTTTGTTCTTTTGTTTTTGATTTTATTTTGTACCGGCTGGTAAAATTGCCGACCAAACTGGCGAAAGCCTTTATAAATGTTAAGTTTACTATTAGACAACCCAAATGATAAATTCATTATTATTTGCATAGGGATCAAATTCATTTGAACCAGCGGGCCATTTTCCTTTTATAGGATCGCCGATATTCTTGCCGAGCACCCCTCCCAAATAAAAAAGTAAGTCCTCTTCAAAGGAAAAATCAAAATATTTTGAAAGATTTTTTTTTTTTCACCAGCCATTTATAGTTTTTTTTTTTTTAACCCTTTTCGTCTACAGAGGCCATTCGGGGTTATTAATTTATTTAAATAATTTAAATACATTAGTACCGATGGCTACCGGGGGAGGGGGGCGTTCCACACGCTGATTGCTCGGGGTCACCAATCCCGAGCTTTCGCCGCGCTTGGCCATTTATAGTTAAAACTCAAAGGGCCTCCCCCTCCCTTTTCATGGTCAATAAGATGTAGACTTAAATTTAATATGCCAGCACATCACAAATTTACAATTATCGTAGATTTTAATGTTTTTTGGTCTGCGCTTAGTCACACCATATTTTTTATCTTAGACAGTTTATTTATATACCTTCTTTAATATTTCTCATTTCTAATTGTTTCAGCGAAATATCTTCAAGTCAAATCGACTTTTTTTAAAATGTTGGACGAGAAGATCGAAAATGTAAGTTTTTATCTAAAAAAATAAAATATTCTCTACTATTTTTATCAATAATTTAGAAAAATTTATGAAATTATGTAGCAGAGTAACTAATTTGTATAGAATATCTGGGAATCGTGTCTGGACGTTCTACGCCAGTATATCGTTAGTAGGCCTATTATCGTCCGAATATTAACAAGGTTTTGAAGTCTTCCCTCCCAAAATCCCAATAATTCGGATTTCCTCAAGAAGAGCGCTTACCTGGTTGAAAACTACTGCTTTGAGTTAAGATTTTATTTAGGAACGTTTCTTAATACTGGTCTTAGAATCACAAGACAGTAATTTATATAAGTTAAATTGTTCGGTTTGGGTAAAAATGCTTTAAAAACAAATTAAGCTAGAAATTTGGGGGTATGTATAGTTCTGTAAAAAAAAAAAAATAAAAAAGGATGTGTAGAACTCAATCGCTGAAATGAAGAGGAAAGCAGCTAGGTAGGAAGCCTCTATTGTTAATTCAAACTCCTTTATTACAAAACGTTTCAGCCAATTTTATTGTGCCATCTTCAGTAAATAAATAAATAAATTTATTCCGACCCGCTTAGAAGCACCAGTCCTCGGTGGCTGGTCCAACAAAAATACAAATTAAATACAATAACAAATACAACAAAACAAAAGGAAAAAAATAGAAAGTATCCATTAACAATCAACATGTTATGATTTCATGAAAAAATAAAAAAGTAAAGAAATAAAAAAACAATTATCAAAAAATTCGCGCAAGCCACGAGACCAGGAGTAAACGTCGCATTAGCCATCCCGACATTCGCCTTAAGTTGTTAAGGAAAACCTGGCCAAAACCTTAACAAGGATGGTATGACCTCTCTACCTGAACTATTTATTCTCTGCGTTCAAGAACTAAATAAAAAATTTCACACAACTAATATTAAGACTTGACAAAATTTATTATGGATAGGGGCAGAGGACAATAATCCCAAGTATTGACAGACAAACCGTTCCACAAATCAATTACAGATCCTACAAACGAATGCAAACCTACATTCTTCAAGAATCTTAGCAGTTGTATAAGAGTTTTTAAAGAATAGAGATGTTAATACGTCTGTCCATAAGCCAGTTATTTAAATAACCCATGTATAAAACAATGTAAATATATTTGAAAATATGAAGTGTCTTGCAGAAACGAAAATTTGAAATTCGCTTCTCTACAAGATAACATATTTTCAAATATATTTATTTGCAATTTAACAACTCTATTCTTTAAAAAAGTCCTAAACATCTAAAGATGGCACAAGAAAATTGACCGAAATTGTATTGTAATAAAGGAATTTGATTTAACAATAGAGGCTTCCTACCTACCCTCTTCATTTAAGCTATTGAAAAAAAAATGCCCCTATAGGAACTGCCAAAAGCGCATAGCTGTTTAGTTGGTTGCCTATTTTTAAATTGCAGGAATAAAAATGTTCTGTAAAATTTAGTGTACGGTATATTGGTACATTGCTTAATTAATTATTCCTCTTTATTTAACTAATGAAATTCGGATTTCGTAAAATAAATTCTATACAATGACGATTAATAAAGTTTTTAATTCATTTAGAGCTTTAATATTTAATTTCTTATTTGGGAAGTGGTGTTAAATTAAGGTCGATCGAAATCAATGAATTAATAATTGAACCTGAATAGCTGGTCAGCAATAAATAGTCTATTAAAAATGGAAAGCGTGATATTTATTGCTTCGGGGTTATTCCTTTTAAGAAAACGATCTCTGAATAAACCATTCTTTTAAGAAAAATAAACTGTAATAATAAATAAAAACGACTGGGGAGTAAGAGGAAAGAACAAATAGTGATTGTTAAGTATCCTGTCATATTATTCCAATATTATTATTAGTGCTTTCATTTTTGTCTGTAGAGTTGCGCTCCTATCCAGATTTTCAAGAAGTAAATATTGTAAACAAACGTATGTTCTTAATTATTTTAAAATAATGTAGCTACTATCTTTAAATATTCAGTTCTAAATAAACTTAAATATTCGTATAGAAGTAAATCTATTCTTAAGAAAGGATATGGCGTGCCCCTTATGAAGCAATTATCGAAATTTATCCAAAGTGCTTGGGCTGCCGGAGGCGGACCATGCGCCTTTCTGGACCCCTGCAAGTTGTTTGAAAGATAACTTCCCTATGCATTATTTTTTGTTTGACAAAATAGGAGCCCCATAAAATTATGTACTATTATGATTAAATGTGCTTGATTCTTCATAAGCTTAATTGGAGGGGCTCACTGGTGTAGCTGACAAGGTGAGTGTTGGCTTCTACAGAGAAGATCCCTGTTCAAATTCTGGGCCTGTGGGATTTTTTCATTAAATAAAAAAATATTTATTTAATGTAAACAAATCCTCAAGCAGGCACTGGGTAGGAATATTGAATCTCACCACAATAGCCTCTTTGCAACTTCTTTGAAAGGAGTAGGCCTCACGCCGCTGCTGAGATAGTCCCTCTTCAAACTAGGACATCCTCCATAGCATAGAAGAGGTTGGATAAAAGGAACCAGAAATAAGGATTAGTTCACTAGATAGAAGCGAATGCAGGAGGAGGAGTTAGAGATAGGAAATAATGTAACTTCACGGGGTGCCGGTAGATAGCTACGGCCAGAGGCCGGTTGGGTTTGAGGTGGGTCTTCGTGTACGAAAGCACCTCTTTTAAATAAAAGGGAGATCCCGATGGCAATTTCAAATAATAATAATAAGCTTAATTGAATAGTTTAAAAGTCTATAAGGCTATTAAAAAATTGCGCTGAATTGTTGAGTCAACATGAACCCTTGAGTGCTCTATTATATTATAAGGACGTCGGCCAAAAAAAATGAATACTTTTGCGTATTATCCGTTTATTTGTAGATATTTCGATTCCAATGGTATAGAATCATCCTCACTACAATCAACAGATGTTTTGCAAATCGTTAACTCTTCCCATCCAATATGACAAAACAGCTGAGCATTCCATGAATGCAATTTTCATAATGAATGCTCAGCTGTTTTGTCATATTAGATGGGAAGAGTTAACGATTTGCAAAACATCTGTTGATTGTACTGAGGATGATTCTATACCATTGGAATCGAAATATCTACAAATAAACGGATAATACGCAAAATTATTCATTTTTTTGGCCGACGTCCTTATAATATAATTGATCATCCTTACGGCCATCTATTAACAACTTGAGTGCTCTTTCTGTGGCATGATTTCTTTCGTTCCCACTTTAATATTTAATTAATTTTTATCTTGGAAAAATTTCTAAATATCATTAATTAGAGTTTATTTCTAGGGACCTGACTACGACGCAAGTAGTGAGGAGTCACAAGCGCAGGAGCGGGCCCGATTGTGCGCGCTCCTTGAGGATTGGATCCTCGCGACAAGACCTCGACGGCCCCTGGCCAATGGCGATGTGCTACACTGCATTCCAGCTGCAGCACCGCTACATCCGCACGTGCCAATGCCGATGCCTGTGCAGCAGACACGAGTGCATGTGCGTGCAGCAGCCAGTTACCTGCCCGCTGCTCTGCAGCCCAACCCCCCAAACAGCTACATGCCAGCTTACCATCAACCGATTCATCAGCCTCTGCAGGTGCATCATCCGCAGATGCCATACCAGGCCCATCCCATCATGCACCAGGTAAATCTACAGTTTTTTTTTTAAAGCAAAATCCAGTACACTTTAATTTAAATCTTAAAAGTTCTAATAAATAGTCTAGGAATAAAGTACTATCTCGAAATATTCCATTATTTTAGTAGTATTTTATTCAGATGAAAAACTTCTGATGCTAATTTTTCATTTTTATTTAAATTAAATCAAAGCCTACAGCTACACTACTTGCTCAATTATTTTAGCAATGTAGTTTAATTTATCTCTCGAAGATTATTTTTTGTTTTTTAAAACAAACAAATTTTAGCTCTTCCCAGGTGCAAATTCAAATTTGCAGCTAAATATTTTAAGGTTCATTAAAAACAATTTTAAATTTTTATTAAAAACATGATTTTCCAGTTTTCTTTCTTGGGCTCTAGGCGAATTGCCCTTTATTAGTTAATTTTGCTAAAATATGAATTTTGTCCGATATAAGTAAAGAAATAGCTATCAATAGAAGGGGATTATTTTGAGTCAGTGAATTCCGCGGGCTATTGGCAGGGGGAGGAAAATCTGTTAATTGTAATTTTCACGGGTTAGTAAAATTTATATAATTAGACCTACCCTATTGTAGCCAATAGATTTTTCAAAGAGTGGTTTCTAAATATCACTATTTATGTAAATTTCACATATACTTGGTACTAAAAATTGAGTCGTTTTATAGATATTCGCTTAAATACAATGGTAGGGCCTATAGGGTTCAAAGAAATCTGACTCAAGAGGTTCAATACCAGAGGCTTTGGTTCTGGGGTATATACCCCATAGGATAAATAAAACCATTTATTTCTTCAGTCCAATACCCAACTAACTATTAATATTTATTTATTGCGAATAATTCGAATTGATCGGTTTTAAGAGTTTTTTTTGGAGTACTGTCATATTAGCTGGCAAGTAATAGAAGGAATTAAATTTATTTTTTATTTCAAAGAACACAGGCTTATAATAAAAAAATTTTGCGCTTTTTAAAAATTCATTCATGTTGCGATTATGAATAGAATTTTTGTTATGCATATCAGAAAGTATCGTAAAATATAAAAAAAACGAAGGAATTCACTCTCGACGGGAATTTTAATTATTTTATTGTGGTTGTAAATTATGTGTTTATAGCGTCTGGCACACATACCTTAAGGTGTGTACATTGACCCATTAACCTATTTTCTGTGAGAAATATAGATATCTATATAGGGCTGATGATTAACCGCGCCCTTCAGTAGCACCACACCCAGTCACGTGGGCAAGCCCTTAAAAATTCCAGTCTTTTATTTTGACATTATATTGGCGCCCCTCCTCCTCCAGGTTGCTGGATTCGTATGAAAAACGATTTAAAAAATTCTAACAAAATTTTTAAGTTTTGTCGCCCGAAAAATAATATAATAATACAATTGTCTCTTTAAATTCATATTTTAAGGTTAGTTTTATTAGAGCAGGGGTTTCCAAACTTTCTCGGTTCCGTTAATATGTCAGAATTTTTCCGTGGCGCCCCATCAAATCCCCATTATTTATTTTACCTTTATTTATTTTTCTCTAGTTTGTTTTCCCTAGTTTTTTTCGGTATTTAATGTCTTAGTAGTCAATTATCTCTTGATCTTTGGTATGAATATTTTATTTTCCACCAAATTTGTTGATTCTTTTTTAGAGATATGGTCGCTGCTTTCCCACTCCTTTTTAGAGAAAAAAAATAAACTGGAGGGTGTTATGTTTTTATGTTTTAGCCTTGATATTTTTGAGAAGGAATTTTTAAAATTCGCACACCGTCAGACTATTGATTTGTTCATTTTTCCCAAGTCATTAAATTTCATTTATTTTATTCTATACTAGTCTTGTTTTTCTCCGTTTATCGTTTAAATCTCAGTAACAGTTTCCAGCTAGAAATCTTTACCACTTAGATTTTTAATACCAAGAGATTAATAATCGTTTTTCCGAACGGCTGAGTCTATAATCATGTTTTATTGTAGCTATATTTGTTTGTTGTAGCATCCGGTGGTCCACCAACCGATACACCAGCCTCTTTTGGTACACCACCAATACCAACAGCCGGGGGCGGCATTTTCGAATCCGGCATTGCCGCCCCCACCACCTCCTCAACATAGTAGCGTCGTCCAATACAGGAAGTCGCGTGGCGCTTATACTGAGTTGGCGTGACACTCGGATGATATCGAGATCCACGTGTAGTCTTTAGTCTGATATAGATTTTATTAATTAATATACTCGTGAGTTCTGAGATCGATGCACAAAAAATTTTCTTCTGATTTGTTTTTAACATAATCAATCAATATATATTATAGAAATTCTGCGTCTGATTGAAATTTTTGGATTTGAAAAAATATCAATATTTTTCCAAAGTATCTATATTTTTAAATTCATTTGAAAATTATTGTCGTGCTTCAAGATATATGTGACCGTCCACATGAAAATGTACCAAATTACTGGGCTAAATTTTCAGGAGAGCCGATTTACTACAAAAAAGTCCAAAAAAATCGATTTTTTTTATTACTGATTCCGATTCTCTAGTTCTTCGTCTTATATGATGGAATATTCGATTCATCAGAATATTTTATATAAAAAAAAATTGAAAAAACAAACTTTAAACTCATTTTTCTCAAAACTAGGTTTTTCATAACCAAAATGTTAAATATTCATATCTTCCAAACAAAAAAATCATAAAATTCTAAAAATACCGACTTGCTCAGCAGGATGTGTTCTGTACAGAAAGCATAAAAACTCAATTATGACCCCGATGAAGATTTGATACCTTTTCAGATTGACAGTCACATATTCAGTGTCTTTGTAATTCTAAATCTCACCCACTTCGAAGTTTTTTTGACTCAGAAGAAAATTGTTCTTAAGAAGTGAAAGAGGGTTTTTGTTTGGGGTCCAGAGAAATTTCTTTTTGCTAATACAGGATTTATTTTACCTTTTTGCAAATTGGATTGCTACTCTAGATTAGGGCAAGGAGATAAACAGAAACGGTGTTTGAAATTGTTTTTTTCTTGTATAAATTTTTAATTAGTCATTTTTATTTTGTTTAGTTTTTTTTTGAAATTGGATCTCTTCTCACTGATAGGAATATGACTTATTTCTTAAAAAATACTGTCATATATCCATTTTCTGATTGGCTAACTTATTTTGGAAAATTGGAGGGCTGAATAGCTCCGTACTACAGCCGAGGATTAAAGATAAAAAGAAACTTTTTAGGATTGTTAGAAAGTGTCGTTTTGCGAAATTTCGGAAAATCAAAATATTTTCCATAAAATATGTGAATCAAATTTTTTGATTAAGATAAAAATTGCTATTTCTATTAAATTTTCCAAAAGATATTTTACTAAATTATTAAAAATTCAGTTTTTAAATTTAATTGGTACCAGATATTTTATTGAAACCTTTTTTTAAATAATTTAATCAACCAAAAGAAAAGAATTTCTATCATAGTGGGAATTTCAAAATCTTAATTTTGTATACAGTCTATTTGATAATCAATACTTGGCTATCACTTATACATAAAAACTCAAAAGTTGTACAAAAATAATTTTAATCCTTTCAATGGATTTATAAAAGCACAAGCTTTTAGAGAATAATTAATTATTAATAAATATTACAATCAATTTTTGAATAAATTTAAATAATAAAGATTCGTTCAATCAATAATAATTATATTAAAAAAAATAATCCTTTGGTATATAAATAACTAATATATAAAATAATAATATATATACATAAATATATAGAGAAAAACCTATCAAGAAGAAAATTAATATATTTTATCTATATTTAATTGAAAATTGGCAATACGAAGAGAGAAATGGAGAGATTATTTTTGAAAATGTAATGGTAGGATGTTCCTAAGAGATTTGACATTTTTAAATCATTTTTTTAATTCTTCAGAATTGTGTCCTGAAACATTTTTTTAATTAAAAATAATATATTAGAGTTGAATTGTGATGAGAATGTATAATGAATAGCAAAATTGAATAAGCTTATATTGTTTGCTATTCCTAAAGAAGAGCCGGACCTCCGATCGGAAGGTTAAAAATAAATTTTTCTCATGGCTATTTCAATTCAAAATCTACAGTAAATAAATAATACATCTAAGGCCGTTGTCAGGATATTACCGCGAAATGCCAGACTTAATAATTGGCCTCTAAATTTGCATCCCAAACAACATTGGCATTTTAAGGAATTTTCTGATGTATTTTTTATTTAATGAATGAAATTCATTAGAAATTTTCTTACTAAGAAAATATTTTGTTTTTAAATGACTCATTAAATAATTATTTTTCAATCTAGAAGATCCAAAAACTATAAGAAAATTTTAAATTTTTTAAAAATAAATTATAAAAAATAACGAATAAAATTCTTCAATGACAATCGGGTCAGTAAACAAGCTTTCTGATTGGCTAGAACAAGCACAATCTTAACGTCTCTTAATGAATCTAAACATTTTAATCTAAAAATTCATAACCTTATTATTTGAAAATTCATTAACACTAAATGCCTTTCAATTAGTTTTAAAATACGATCTTAAACATCACACAACTCTAATATATTTCTCTTTTTACTAATTTTTTTTCTTCAAATTTCTTAGAATAAAAAATATTTCTCATTTTAAGCTCAATCTGAAACGGATCGGACGGTATCACATAGTATTACAAAACCTATTTGTCTTATATTTCGGTGTAACGGTACATGTTTTCCACCAAATAACATCTGAAAGATACGACAAATTTTTACGTTATATTCAATGATTTGAATTCATGAAAGAAAATCGCCCCAATCTGCTTCAGATTAGCTTTAACCCGCCTGAATACAATAATTTTTATATTATTTTACCATCCAATTCGTCATATTTTGGAATGAGAAACAAACTCTGATGGTAGTGCTTATTGTGATAATAATCTTATTTTCAAAATAGGCTAAGCTTATATAAAAATAATAAAAAAATTAAAAAATTGCATTTATCGCTGTTTTGGCTAAATTATAAATATTTTCTTTTTTTTTTTAATTAAATAATTACTTTCCAATAAAAAAAATCTTAATATTAATAAAAAGCTATATTTTCCCTTAAAAATAACGCAGAAGAAAATTTTTCGATAAATCGAAAATCAAATTATCGTCTTAAAAACTCGTTCATAAAAAATTGATTTATATATTGAAAATGATTAATAACACTACTCGGCAAGAAAAAAAGCTCCGTGATAATTCCTTCAGATTCTTAAGTAAAATGACCTCATGAATCCAAATATGACCTCCGTTTTCAGAGGACAGCCCCTTACTTATTCCCACCCCCTTTCATTAATCTTAGGGCCATGAATTAAATTTGGAGGGATGAAAAGGAATATTTTAGCCTTAATATTAGAGAGGTGAAAAGTTCAAAAACATGAGATTTGGATCCAAGGGGGGGGGATGTGGGGAGGATTTTGTCCCTCAAATTGCAAAAAAATTATTTTTATTTTACTTAAGAATCTTAAGGAATTTTCTCAGGGCTCGAAAAAAACTTCATTTTGCCGAATAGTGTAATTAGCCAGTATTTATTTGAAAATATTTTCAAAAATTTATTTCTACTTCATATAGAGATGATAGTATTTATAATAAGCCTATATAAATAGAAAAAAAAATAACTTCATTATTAGATGGAATATTTTCATATTTTCAATTTGTAAATAATTAATTAAATATAGAATTTAAAAAATAATATTCCTCTGCCTAAACTTTTGAAAAATCGATTTCGAATTATTCTATTTGAAAATAAAAGAAGGCATAAAAAATTATTTTTCCATATGAATATATTTGATATTAAAGTGAGAACAAATTTCTCTATTTTGAAGGAAATTAATGGAATTTCAAAACTTCAATCATTAATAAAAAATATAGGGTAAGAGAAAGTAAAAAGAAAGAAAAATCTTAATTAAAAACAGATCTTTGACTAAGAATGACACCCTAATCTGTATCAGGGCAAACGTAGAATACGTACAAAAGTGATTTCTTTTTAGAAAATATAACATACAAAAAATCTTTTATTGATCAGAAACACATACTAAGTGCCATGTTTAGGAAATGTAATCAGAGAAATAAAAGGTAGAAAGAAAGAAAAATATTCTTGCCCTTTCTTTTATCTATTGATATCATAGGCGGGGGGGGAGGGAATACAAAAAAATTTAAAAATTTGCGCTAGCTTAAAAAAAGGAAAGGACCGGAGAATAAAAGCCAGCATTTGATGGACCCTCTCACATCATCTTTAATTAGTAGATATTTTGACCGGCATCACGCCTGGTCATCATCAGTACAAAAAATAATTTGGTAGAGGGCTAATGTGTAAGAATTATTTTAAGAGAAGCAGGCAAACGTTCGCTTGCACTTAATAATTCTGACACATTGTTTGACATGGGCCCTCTACCAAATTATTTTTTTGTACTGATGATGACCAGGCGGGATGCCGGTCGGAATATCTACTAATTAAAGATGATGTAAGAGGAGTCCATCAAATGCTGGATTTTATTCTCCGGTCCTTCCTTTCCTTTATAATACAACCCTGTATAAATGATATTAAATGCTATTCTCTAAACAAAGTTTTAACAGCGACCAGGGGTGTATTAAAGGGGGTGGCGAGGGGGACAATCGCCCCCCCCCCACCCCCGAGAAGAAATTCAGAAAGTTATAAAACCTAGTAATCTAAAGAAATTAATGATTTTCGCTCTTTAATTTCAATTGAATATGTTACCAATCAATTTACATAAATAGGATATAGGGTCTAAATGGCCATAGATGCCGACAAAGTCCTTAAATAAAAAAAGGGAAAATAAAAAAAAAAACCGCCCCCCCCCGACAAAATTGCATTAATCCGCCACTGACAGCGTCGTTAACATTTTGCTTTTATTTCAAAGCTGTCAAAATCATAACCTTACTTTTTAGGTTAAAGACGCCATTTTATCCATTAAATACGGCGTTAAAATATTAAATTATATGACATTAATTTTTAAAACTATTGACTTAATGGTAACGCTTATGCGGGAATGGCTGCTTACAAAATAGCAATTTGAAGCAATAATGAATTAACACTTGTTTACAGATGTTAAGTTTTTGCTTAGAGAATAGACCTGATTTGGTGTTTTAGAATTAATTTGTAAAGAAGAGATTCGTTCGTCTAATTACTGTCCCTGAGAATGGTGCGATATCTCTCTTTCTCATTCAACTTATATTTCGGTGGAAAGAGTGCGAAGGATAAACTACTATTATTCGGAAATAAGAATAGATTAATTTCAAAAGTTTTTGGAAATATTAACTCAAACATTGGGAGATATTTTTTTAATTTGCAAGTATTAATATACTGGTAGCTATATATTCATATGGAAAAATTTAACTCTTTAAAAATGATTTATAAACATATGTAGAAATATACTATAATCGTATTTATTTTTAATTTCATCAATTTTCCAGTGCCTTCATTTTAAAGGCTTAGATTTAATTACAAAAAATAAAAATAAAATAAATAAATAAAACAAATCCTTAAACTGGTATCGTTTTTTAAATTAAAAGCACAACAAAAGTGAAAAATATATTATACATGTTTTATATACGTATATAAATTATAAATATATAAATTTTAAAAAATATCATAAGCTGTAGTATAAATATTATTTATTTTTAAATAAATCAAGTGATCTTTAAAATAATTATTTTCATATTCATGTATGATTTCATATTTTCTTGTAAATAACATTTCATTTTCATTTTTTTTTTTATTGTGAGTAAATTTAATTTATTTTATTAATTATTTATAAATAATAATAATAATAATGAGTTATACCAAAAATACTTATAGATACGGTAATCGGATATTAAAGTAAATAAGAAAAAATAATTCTCGAAAAATAGTTTAGAAATTCCTCTTACCTTTGAAAAACTCTAAACGCCTCATATGTGAATGTTAGTTTGTAATTATTAATCTTCTTGAGACGTACTTAAAATATATAATTGTAAAAACATGGATCTCGCATCAGGTGGAATTATAAAAAAAAATTTCTTTGTTTACTGATTCATAGTGGAGACCAAGAGGATTTTTTTATCTCAGCAGACAGGCAGGGCTGTAGAGAGATCAAAACGGGCGTAGGATTTATTATAAATTTATTTTGAATAGTCTTTTTTGGCAGGTCAATAAGTCCGTGACTTTTTGAATTTCCCGCCTCTTAACTGAAATGGCAACACTGGTCCTGTCAGCAGGCAACTATCAGCTGACTCCTTTCGAAATTTGAACCAGCTGGGTCTTTTAGTTTTTGTTTGACATTCATTAATAGCAGACTACCTCTTGATTTGAGAAGAAAATGGAAAAAAGTGAATTTCGTGTGCTCCATGGCAAAAATCCATGATTTGGGATACGAATCGCTCCCTCATCCGCCATATTCTCCGGATTTAGCCCCGAGTGACTATTTCTTGTTTGCAAACTTGAAAAAATGGCTATGCGGAAAGAGATTTGACTTCAAAGATGAAATCATCTCACAAACAAATCTATTTTGATGACCTCGACAAATCTTATTTTTTGGAAGGGATAAAAAAATTGGAGAAACGTTGGACAAAGTGTATAGAGCTCAAAGTAGACTACGTTGAAAAATAAAATAATTTTTTATCCAAAAACCTGTGTTTCATTCAAAAAGAAACGGACTCCGAAACAGACCTTAATTAAAAAAAAAATCCAAGTCCACTCACTCTTTGAAATGAAACTTCTATGTGCAAATGTAATTCATCCTTCTCAAATGCTGCATCGCTTCCTCCCAGTTTCCCTAGAACAGAAGGGTTTTATTCACTCAGAAGATCAGAAAATTTGAATTTTATTACCCAATGAAGTCACCCTGGAACAAGATGCATGCTTAACCAATCTGGCCAATCGCGAATGTGAATTTATATAGATTTATAAATACACTTTTTCTCTATTTTGATTCTATTAATTTCTGTCTTATTAAAGGCCATTCAAGTATTACGTAAGAAGCTTAGGAAGGAGATAAGTCGATTATGTGAGCATTTCAAAAGGTCAAACCTCGCAAAAATGTTCCCTAAGAAAAAAAAGGTTGAACTATTCTATAAACGAAATGGTTATATAAACCATTTTGGAGGTGAGGGAGGGAATTAACGCTTTGCTTACTATTGCTGAGAAGGGGGAGGGGGTCTAACACAGCCAAAAATTTGCTTACTTAATACTTGAATGATCAACCCCATATAGATAATGCAATTTTATCTTAACTTTTTTTTTCCATCTACGTATTTTCTTCTTAGTGGCCTCTTCGGGGTTCAGGTGCTTTACATTCTCCTCACTCTCCACTATAAATTCTTAAATAGTTTCCATCTTAATTCTCCACTTGATGCTAGAAGCAAATTAAAAACAATTCAATGTGCCAAAATAGAGTTCACACTTCAGGGAGATTGAAACTTTGGAACCAGAAAATATTTCTATATAAAAAAAAACAAAAACAAAAACCAAAGAAAATTAATTTTATACGCCAACTTAAATAGAGAATAAAAATTTTGAATTAGTTCAATCGTATTAAATAAGTGTAATTTTTCTTCTAACTTGGAAATGCATATCCCTAAAATGGTATTTTTATATATAGTAATCTATTTCTATTGTAGAAGAGAAGTAAATAAATAGGAATTATTCCTGTATAGCTTACATATATTTATAATTATTTTTTTTTTTTCAATCGTCTCAAGAATATTTTAATTTAATTTAATTTTGCTCTTTAGGGCATTTCCTTCCCATTCATCATTCTGTGTATATCTTGTAAAAATGGGACTACTTCAAGTTCCAACTTCTTTGTCGTACGTTTATAATGTAAATATATTGTACTTTGTATAATAGATTTAGAAAGAAAAAAAAAAAATAATTGTACAAATAAAAAAAGAATAAAACAAATTTCAACTTTGAATATTTTATTTTTATATATAGCTAATCGATTATATCATTCATCTTTCTTTGCCTTCAGCATTGATACATCTGAACAAGCTGCCGGACTTTTCTTAGAGAAGGAAGAAAGACTGATAAAAAAGGGTTAGAAGAAAGGTACCAGTCTTAATTAGATGTGGTCACCTAAGTGAATAAGATGAACTCATTAAAACATTTATGAATCTCCAAGTCACTTCTCTTGAGTCCGAGAAAAGCAGGCTATTTGGACATATGATTGCTTCAGAAAAGGTGATTTGAATCTTGTTTTTAACATTTATCCTCTTTGTCCCATATATAAATCGATTCATTCAAAGCTAAATACTCGAGGAAGGTTCTACTATTATCACACGAACATGTCCAGATGAGAGAGTACTGGTTGTGTACCTCCCCTCTGAAACAGGCATAGTTTTCAAATCTTAGCTTTTTTACTTTCTCTTACCTATGTATATATGTAATATATATATATAGAGAAAGTATTGGATTCATGTCAAAAATTCGATGTCGAGATTTTGATGGATATACACGTTTTGAGATCCCCTGAATCCAAAAAAGTGGTTTTCGCGACATGGTCTGTTTGTCTAGTTGTGTGTCTGTGTGTGTTCAATTTAAAGCATGAAGGAATTGAGCTAGGAGGTTGAAATTTTATATTTAAGTTAAGACATCCACTTAGGGCGTGAAAATAAGCTTTTAATCAAAATCGGCAAAGAGTACTAGTACTTTACTTTAATTGACATCAGGGGCGTATATAGATTTTTTCGGGAGGGGGGAAGGGGGGGGGGCTGAACTCAAAAGTTTCGCCCTGAAATTTTTTTTTGCGGACCCGAAGTTTTCCGCGCAGCGAAAAAATTTTTTTCTCCGCCCATGAAAATCATCGCCCCCCCCCCCCCCCCTTAGCTTTAAAAAGCTTTAAATAAAATCACAATTTTAATAAAATTAAAATTTAAAAAATTTGGCTAGTGATTTTATCAAAAACTTTTTAAGGCTATATTTATATCTGTTTAAAGGAAATAAATATTTTTAATTTTCTTCTTCAATATAAAATGTTTTTAAAAAATAGAAATACAATAGGAAATAGGAAATACAAATATTTTGGAAAAAAATGAATTTCTTACTCTTTTAATTTTTTTTAATTTAAAAGATTTTATTTTTCAAAAGTAAAAATGTATCATTTTTAAAAATAAATTAAATAAAAGAAGACATATTTCACCCCTCTGCCCCCTTCTATAGGATTCCAGGGGGGGGGGGGCAATGTACCCTGCCCCTCCCCAGTTCCGGCGCCTATGCCCAGGATCAAACCTGGGGGGGGGGGGGGGGGGGGGGGGGGGGGGCTGACCGTCCAGATTGTGACATAGCTTTTTTTATATAGAGAGGAAAAGCCTTCGAATTAAAGGCATAAAAACCCTCGAGTCCTAAATCATTCCCCGTCGCCATCGCCTTACCTAATTTTATTTCTTTTCATTACTTTATAAGCATTTAATTTTTTTTTCTTGCTTCTAGGGGAGGGGGGGGGCAGCCCCTCTGCCCCTCGCTGGGTACGCCCATGTACAGGTGTTTAAACTTTCAAATTAGAATTTACCGCAGCATGGTAAAATGGTGATATGAAAAAACTAAATGGTGAAATCTTTAGCTGAAAAACCATTCGTTCTAACCGTATTTTCAGCAGGGCCGGAACTAGGAGGTTTTTTAGGGAGGGCAAAATTTAATTAGCCGTCCCCTCCTTAAACTTTCCTATACAAAATTCATATCATTTTACCTTTTTTTTTAGTAAATCTTTCTTTAATTGCCGCCCCCCTGATATCTGCCGCCCGGGGCACTGCCCCCTCCCCTAGATCCAGCCCTGTAAGTCAGAGGAATTATTCAAGACGCTAAACTCCCGGCCACTATAGACATGCGTTGTAAGACGTTGTCACGTCAAAATAATAATTTATGTTGACATTAAATGTTTCTCAACCATTGTTTCAACAAGACATTCCAAAAATATCCCTAAAAAAGGCGAAAGGCGATTTTTGTTTTTTTAAACACACACTTTTTTCTCATTCACACAGTCTTTTCGGCAACTAAGACCATATAAGACTTTTACGATATCCGTTATTTGATTAATATACATATTGGGGGGTACAGTCATTCTTATTTAAGCCATTTAGTATCAAAATGGCTTAAATAAAATGATCGGACTGCTTGGGGTCCGAACCCGCGACTTTTGGTATACGAGGTTAGCACGCTAACCCATACACCAAGCCCCGAGAGCGCGAAAGGCGATTAAAGCGGGCCCGTGGAGATGTTTATGCCTCTTTGACATTCCAACGGTAAGTGCGCAGATGCATTATTATATTTTCATAAATTGAAAAAAATAGCTACGATCTCGATTTAAAAAATAAATATACACGCTTCATAATTTTATATTCAGGGATGGGCGTTAATCAGTTACATGTATTTGAAATACAAGATACCAAATACAATATTAATTGGTATCTTGTAACTCGTTACAGAATTGGCAAAGTAATTGGTATCTTGTATTTCGTTACATTTTTTAGTAATTGGTATCTGAAATTCGAGATACCAAATACTTTTTTTTTTTATTTGCCGCAGTGTAAAAAAAGTCTTCCAGAGGGAGCTGAAATCGTTTTAATTTATTTAATATTACTGTATGTAATCGTCGTGTGGGTTCTCTGCTCCGGATCTTAGTAAAAGCCAGTAAAGAGAAGTCAATCAAACCGCCAAATTTTCACTCTTCGTTAAAAAACTTTTTTGCTTTCTTCTTTCAACCAGCTCTCAACGTTTGATCTGTGCTCTCAACGACTAAATCTTTGTTCTTCTGCCCCAGTTGAAAGATTGTTTTCATTTGCGGGTTTATTTATTCTCCATCAAGTTCCAGATTATCCGACAAAACTTTTGAAAACTTGGTTTTTTGAAACCTTTTCATATTTTTATAAATACATTTTTTTTAGTGTCATGAATAATTTTATTGTTTTCGATTTTCCAAAGGTATTCTCCAATATAAGTTTAGCTGCCACTTTCCTAAACTAAATTTATTTAGGGTTCCAGATAGAGCCCTGCACGGGCCGATTTTTTTGGCCCGGACCGGTCCGTGTCCGTATTTTTTTTTTGACTTCCCGCCCGTACCCGGCCCGTAATTTTTTACCATTCTTCAGGCCCGCCCGGAATTTTTTTCATGGCCTCCAAAGCCCGCGGGCCGGGCGGGTAACGGGCCTACGGGCCAACCCGTATCCGTGCAGGGCTCTAGTTCCAGAATTACCCCTCCAAAAAGTATTTTAAAATCAAGGAAAAATTTGTTTGTAATTGGTACTTTCAATGTATTTGAAATACGTAATTGGTATTTTGTATCTCGTTACACAAACCCGTGAATAATTGGTATCTTGTATTTCGTTACAAAAATCTGAAGTAATTGGTATTTTGTATCTCGTTACTCAAAATCGAGTAACTTGCCCATCCCTGTTTATATTTAATTTTATGTTAAAAAATGGTTTGGAAGAAATTTAAAATTTTTATAATTTCCTCTCTTTTTCATGATTCATTAATATAGGTGCTCAATATAAAGTTTGTAATAATTTATTTCTTTTAATCATTTTTAAATTATTTAATAATTTAATTAAAATTAATTTTATTATTCCACTCCCTATTTATGGTTTAAAAAAAAAAAAATGGGTGAACTTTAGAATAAGCTTCCGATAGTGGAGAGGGAATAGGGAGCTCCCGTTATCTGACTCCAATTCTGAAGTTCAACCATATTGACTTTAAAAAAAAAAAAAAATTAGATGTTTAATAGAATTTTATATAAATTTTTTTTTTTTAATTCATTAAATAATTTTAAGAAAGGAGAAGTATTATTATTTTAACTTCTTTTTTTCAGATCAAGTTTGATGAATTGAGCGACACTTCTCTGGTTTGAGTGCCTCGTCTCTTTTTCTCATCTTTGCCTTCTCGCCTTCCTTGACAGCTCGTGCCATTCAACATCGAATTTTTTTATATTTCATCTCAATTATTTACACTTTTTAAGGTGAGTGATTCATTTATATTTATTTAATTTGTTCAGAATTAATATTTTCAATGAATTCATTATTTGAAATAATATTTTTAGGCTAAACTCGTGTGTAAACAGGTTTGCTTTGTCTATCAAGGATTCATTATTTTAACCAAATTTTTATTAATTATTCTTTTAAACTCTTCTTATTCAACTTATTTTTAATTTAATATTTATTAAATTATTTATTTTATTTGATCCATTCATTATTTTGTTCAACTCGGTCAAAATTTCTGAATTTAATTTTATTTTCATTGCAATTTTTTAAATTTTTAATTTTTTAAGATAATTAACAGCCCAAAAAGATTATATTACATATTATGATTATAATATAATATTAGTTTTTTAATGAATTCATTCTCATTCGTTTAAAAATCAAATCATTTTATAACTTGCCATGGAATTATCTAGCTGTCAACTTGTTTTTGTTATTTAAATGCAGGCTTAGTATTTATTACTTATGATATATATAATATTTTCAGATTAATTTCAGATGTGATTTCCAAAGACTTGATAATCTGAAGGAGAAAAACAAAACATCATCAGAATATTCCAAAAATTCTGTAATGATGATTGATTTGTGTGAGGATGTAATGAAAAAATGAAAATGAATTCTAAAATCTCCTTTTATTTTAAGAAGAACAAAAAAGATGCGACCACAGCCAACAATAATTGTCGGGATTAGCACAGAATTTAAATAAAATCAAGGCAAGTACCAAATGTTTTTTTTTTCTTGAAATGAAAATCATCATATAACTTATATATACATATATAGTTAATTTTATTTGTTTAAAAATCAATTTAATTTATTCAGAATTTCTTAAATTTTCTCTACTTCTCTCAACAAATCAATTATTTAGATAGATATTTTAAATTTTTAAAAACCCCATTTAAGCACAATCTGTCAAAGTAGGCCTACTACTTTATAGGCTTCCCATAGAATTATTTAACTGTCTCTTTTATATTAGATAAATGCATGCATTGTCTCCTTAATATTTCTAATATTTATATCTTTCATTTTAATTTCAGATTCAAAGATTTGATAACCTGAAGAAGAATAACACAACATCAAATTATGCCCAAAATTTTATAATGTATATATATAATTGATGTGTGTGTAATCAAAAAATGAAAATGAATCTTTTAAATTAAGAAGAACAAAACAGATGATGCATACAGCTGCCAACTGAATTTGTCTAGAAAATCTCAGAAATTTTTATTTAAATAAAATCAAGGTAAGTTCCAAATATTCAATCCTTTGAATGAAAATTTTCAATGAATTTTTTATTTTTTTTTTTTTTTTTATAAGAAACACTTACACTTTTTTTCTCATTCACACTCACAATCACACATACATTCACAAAGTCTTTTCGGCAACTCAGGCCATATAAGACTTTTACGATATATTGATTAATATACATATTGGGAGTCCAAGCATTCTTATTTAGAATTTTTTTAATTAAAAAAATATAACTAATAAAATAACATAATATAGCTAAACTTGTGATTCCACACGGTTTCTTATCTTATTCTGATCTTATCGATCAAATCAACAAATCTCTTTTATTATTTTTCTTTTATATATATATATAGTCGCTAGCCAGCCAGAGACCAGTCAACACCTCGAACGTCTCAGCAGTAAACAAATCCAAAAAACAAATCACTTCGACTATCAACACGCAAACCGACACCACACAATCCAACCCATCTCAAAGGCAAACACAAGCCTCGGAAACATCCAGCAATACATCGACTGGGGGAGTAGGCAGATTGAGGCCCCGAAGTCAACCTAAATTAAACAAAGACACGATCATACACACACAAACCCAATCTAAATCTCAGGAACAAATCCAAGCCCCTAACACAACCACTATTCAAACCAATAACACATCGACTTGGGGAGGCAGATTGAGGCCCCGTAGTCAACCTAAACCGAACACAAACACAATTACACACACCCAACCTCCCTCCAGCTCTCAGAGACCAAACCACGCCTCTGAGCATCCTCCAAATTGACCTGGGGACCAGCAAGACTGCGACCCCGTAAACAAACATCCCCAACAATTGCCCCCTAATCCCATACTCTCCAAAAGGAGAGCCGAAACGTCGAGTAAATCTCAACATCCCACGTGATTTAACCCGAATAATCTTATCTTCGCATATATATTCTATATATATATATATTTTTGTTATTTTAAAAATGATTTTCTATTTCTCAAGTAAATGTTTGATATTTTAAATTTTTTTTTTGCTTAAATAACATTAAAATAAAATTAACTACAGTATGATTTGCTTTTTAGAATATTTTAATAAATTTTAATTATCAATATTTTAATTCTTTGTTCCAGGTTCTCTGATAAGGATTTCGTCACGAGGAATGGATAATTATGAGAAAATTGAGCTGCAAATAAAATAGGTAAAATCAACTTTTTTAATTATCACTTTAATTCGTTTTCTTATATTTTTATAAGCTTATATATATATATATATGGGTCATTGCTATGAAAACGCATATTAACTAGTCACAGGTCTTTTTTTTTGTTAAATACTAGTTATATTGTTGTATATTTTTGAAAACTACAGCTAATATTAACAATAAATAAAAGTAAGTAATCAACTTTAATAGTTTAACATGAAATCTAGTATGGTAAAAGTGTTTGTCATGTCCGTGGACTGTCATAGCCTCAAATTTTGATCAAGAACTAGAATTTTTGATTTATATTTTATTAAATTTGAGGGAACAAATTATAATTCAAATAATTTAAATAAAAACAAATAAGATAATCAAGTGATTATATAAATAAAAATAATTTGATTCACTTTTATAACCAGTGGTATAGTGTCACAGGATTCAACATCATGTCCATGGACACACTTGATTTTAAAGGGAAAAATACTAGTCTCTGGTTTAACTCCAGCAGTACTTGTTGGAGAAGAAGGGAGTCGATCTAGGATTCAGACAGAGTTGATCTGTTGTGATTGTTAGTTGGTGTGTTGCCAGTTTTTTTAGAAATTTTCCAAGTAAAGTTAAAGTGTAGGTCAAGTATCAGGTCTGTGGTCAAGATAAAAGTATTAAACAACATTTTAATCGTGATAGTCACTGGTGTATTTGTTTAGTCAGCTGTTTTACTTTACAAATATCCTTTTTGCATGCTTCTAACCTCATCTGTGAAGATGTGAAAAATTATTTTCCTAGAAAACATCATGTCCATGGACATCATGTACTATTATTAGCTTAAAAAATAGAAATAGTGCTTAATGAGCTTGACCATTACCTTTATATTACTTATGATGGCAAGTACTAAACATAACTACCTTTCTTTGATTTATTTCATAAAAGTATAAATTTGAAAATTTCAGCACTGAAAATAGGCGTTTTCTGAGAAATCACCCATAATATATATATATATATAACATATAACACCTGAGGGATCCTTTTTGTTATTGGGGAAATATAAGCTGAAAATTTTAATTATTCTCATACATAATCATAATAAATATTCTTTAAAAGTAAAAGGATTAACATTTATATCTTCTTCTGTCCTCGCCCTTATTATTCCCGCGGTGCGGGGTCGGCGGACCTTATTCTGCCTCTCCACTCCCCCCTATCCAATGCTGTTGTCTCCGACAGGCCAAGCTCGGTCATATCTCTCCTGACCCGGTGATGCCAAGTCATCCTAGGTGCTCCTCTTCGTTGTCGCCCCATATCGTACGCCGTCCTCGCCACACCACTACTCTAAGGATTAACATTTAAATACAGCTTCTTAATTTTGATAATACTATTTCGATTTTACATTAAAAAAAAATACGTATAGAATAGAACAGGGGTGGCCAAGCTCCTTGATTGTCCGAGACATTTTTCAAAATTTGAAATTTTTTTCCCGAGCCGCAATTAAATTCGTATTTAAAAAGGTATTAAAAAAAATTTCTAAGTGAAATTTTTGCCGCTCTACGGAAAATTTTTTTCCCCTCCCGTGATAATTATTTTACCTTTTTTTAGGGTGGCGAATTTTTTGCCCCTCCTGTGGAAATGATTTTACCTTTTTATTTTTTTTTTTAGCAAAACTAAATTTATTCCGTCTCTTTTTGGAAAACGAGATTTTTTTCGCCCTGCGAAAAATTAACATTTATCGAGAGCCACAAATAATCCTATGCCTCGCGAGTCGCAGTTTGGCCACCCCTGGTAGAGAATATGAAAAATGTCATTTCCTCGGGGTGGGATACAGTCAAATCAAGCAAAGAGGGACGAGTTTTCCCACCAGCAGTTGGACCCATCAAATTTTTTATTTTACTAATATTTATTAAATTTATTTTAATCATTTGTATGTGTTACATTCATTTTCTTAAATTTTATTTACAAATTTACAAATAAAATAAATCTTTTTTTTTTTCAGAAGTGCATCCATCCAATTTACCTTTTGCTGTTCTCCGAGCTGAATTCATCGCTTCCGGCTTGCAGCTGCCATTCGGTGAGTCATTTTATTTATTTATTTTTATTTTACCTCTATATATATGTTAATATATATATAGAGAGAGAGAGAAAGTATTGGATTCACGTCAAAAATTCGATGTCGAGATTTTGATGAATATACACGTTTTGAGGTCCCCTGAATCCAAAATATGATTTAGGAAGTGATTCTAAATACGGTGAGGGTAATTTTTCAACGATTCAAACCCATTATACAAATACCTCACCATATACATTTTTAAGAATGACTTCTCAAATCATATTTTCAGGATAATAAGGAATAATTTCCCAAGAAGATTGCAGCCAAATTTATTTCATTAGATTTTATTAAAAAAATACTAATCACTTGCTGATGAAATAAATTTGGCTGCATTCTTCTTGGCAAATTATTCCTTATTATCCTGAATACAATACTACAGCTATAATCAAATATTCAATTACTATAAATCATATTTTATTATTTACGTGGACGGCCCTCTTTTATATAATTTGAGACTCTGAATATGGAGTGCTTTAAGCAATCTTAAATATCATTTGCGAAATAAATTATTTTACTGGTTTATTTTCTTCAGTAACCAAATCTAATAGTTTTTAGAAGAGTAGTATTATTGAATACTAATTTTATTTTTTCCTTTTTTCAGCACTTATTTTCATCTACCGGTGGTGTGGCGAGGACGGGGTATGATTGGAGCTCCTTGGATGACTTGGCTTAACCGGGTTAGAAAAGATATGACCGAGCATGGCCTGTCGGAGACAACAGCATTGGATAAGGGGGAGTGAAGGGGTAGCGTAAGGTCCGCCGACCCCGCACCACAGGAATAATAAGGGAGGAGAAAAGATTTTCATCTTCCTTTGAATTTTGGTAAGTTGATTTTTTTAATATTTAATTTTGCATGCAAGTAACAAATATATTTTTCAATAGGATTCGGACCAGTAGGTTTAATCAAAAGTCAAAAAGTTTTTTCTTAGCAAGAAGGTAAAAAAGTGAAGTCTATGTATAGATTGTTAAAGCCCTACTGTTTGATAATTTTATACTATATGGCTCTCTATGACTCCAACCACTGAAGAAGTCCTACAGCAAGTGGACGAAACATTGTCTGGGGTCAAATAAAGTTTTGTCTTTAAAAAACTTTTTGACTTTTGATTGAACCTACTGGTCCGAATCCTATTGGAAATAGTAAAGAAGGTTCCTGAGCTTCATCATATTTAAAGACGACCACATGCTGAATGTTGTCGCTGTTGTTGAAAGCTTCTACACATTTTGATTATTGCCAGCCGGCTCTGAAGATGGCCTAGACCTCGGGCCGAAACGTCAGCCGTGAGGGCGGGATTTGAAATAAAATAATATTTGGCTGCATTCGTCTTGTTTTTTCATGACTCCATCATCATTAAGCCTACAGCCACAGATCTTTTTCGATTGAATTATATTTAAATATATTTTTTTTTTATTTTCATATCATCCAGGTCGCAGGCAGACTTTACGAGCCCCGGGGCTACTTAATAATACGTCCTCCTTCCCCCCCCCCCCCCCCCAACCCACCCCTAAAAGTTTTTTTCTAGTTTGTAAAAGGCTATTGTGGCCTTCACAATTTTTGAAACATTTATACATAGCTAGGTTAAACCTTTAAAATAAATATGATTTTTTGAAAAAAAAATTGTATTTTTTTATTTTGTTTACTGAAAAGGCCTAAACCTCGTTATTGAGGTAATAATAATAATAATACCTAAACATTACTCTCCTCGCCTTGAGTGATGCAAAATTGTTAATTATACATAGATTCCAGATCAGCCTTCAAGAACATGATTTTTTTAAATTATAATTTTTAGATTTTGAGGCCCGTGCCTCAGGAAAAATATTTCGTGAAAATGATTTTGTTATTGAAATTTTAACCATGGAAATTATAATTTTAAGGTTGGAGCGCAAAGGGCCTGGACCCCCTCGTAGGGCACTGCCTCGGGGATATAGCCCAACCCCCCTGCCCCCTCCCCTCTCCACTGTCATTAATCTTATTAAGATTTCTATTCTATTGAGTTGTAATGAATCCTCTTGCTTTTAATGTTGCATGATAATCTAATAATACGTAAGGAAAGTGAAAATTAAAAAAAAAAATTCCTATAATAAAGATGAAATTATTGCTTGGATATTTTAATATAATATAGAACTAAAACACATTACAGTATGATTTGCTTTATCGAATATTTAATACAATTAAATGTGGGATTGTACAATTTTTATTTAAATTTCTTAAATATCGGAAGGTATCGGTTATATATATAGACAAATAATACTTCCGATATTTAAGAAATTTAATACAATATTAAAAAATTTTAATTGTTTTAATTCTTTGTTCTTAGGATCTCTGATAAGGCGAGGTATGAATGGAAAAATCATGAGGAAAGCAGCTGCAAAAAAAAAATAGGTAAAATCAATGTTTATATTTTCACTTTAATCCAAACAAAATAGAATTTCTTAACACTTTTTAAGAATCTCAGGTTTTCAAATGTTTTCTTATATATGGACCCTGTTATGCAATGGTGTGTCAAAGACCAAACATCGAGTTTTGAGAAAATCAACATTAAAGTTTTTTGTTTTCATTGGATTATATATAATTTTTGTTGTCAATTGTGCAAGTAACATTATATATAAATTTTTTTAAGACATATTTCATAAAAAAATACTATTAATTAAAGCATTTGAAACAATATTCCGTGCTTAACTCAATTTTGAATTTTTTGGTCTTTGACACACCATTGCATAACAGGGTCCATATATAACATAGAAGACCTGAGTGAGTTTTTTTTTATTATTTGGGCTGATGAATATATTAATACTAAGATTTAGAGGGCTCCCCCCCCCCCCCCCTCCCCAGTGAACTTCGATAATATCTTATAAGCTGAAAATTTAATTTAAAGAAAAAAAAAAAGAAAAATTTAATTATTCTCATATATCTTAATAATAAATATACTTTAAGAGTAAAAGATGCAATAAATACCTAGGTTTAAAATTATTTTTTTCTATCACCCTTATAGTATTCGCCTATGAAATAATTTTAAACCTAACAAGTAAAGTAACCCAAACATGAAATTCTGATTTCAATGAAACTTTGTACAATTAAACAACTAATATAAATATGCGTTAAACGAGAAAAAATTCGACCATTAAAATAACAGAACTTTTTAAAAAAATTAATTTTTGAATTTTTAAAACAGGTAGATTTTCAATTCAAGTTGTTTTGAAAGGGGTTTTAGCTGTTTGTTGAGTGAATTGATTGTTGGATTTTGAAACTTTTCAGCTTGATAATGTTATTGAAGGGGTATAGTCAGATAACTGAAATTAATGGGTTTGGTGTAGGCTATGGGTTAACGGGGGGCGCTTGAAGAAGGAGAAGGCACTTACGGGAGACCTAGTTTTATTTCAAAATTATTTTATAAAAGAAAATAGATCTCTGTCTGTCCACTTTTGCAATAGTTTTTGAAAATTTTTAAACAAGATAGATTTTTAGCTACAAAGTGTTTTGAATGGTCATTAATACTATTGTTGAGATTATAACCTAATGCTAATATTAATTTTAATTCTAATCTATTCATTTTAGGCATAATTATCAATTGTATGGAATCACTTGAATTCAATATTGAATATGAGTCTAACTTGGAATTTGAAACACTTTTTTAATAATTTCCCCTATTGTACTGATTTTCAGGAATAATTATTAAAAATTTTTTTAAAAATAAACTATTCATTCATTGGTCGTCGAAATTTTTTCAAATTTATATATAGATTTATCATTTATTTAATTGTACCAACTTTCAATGAAATCGGAATTTCATGTTTGGGTTACTTTACTTGTAAGTATTGAAATCCATTTTCTATTAAAGTAAATTTACGATTAAAATAAAGAAATTTTTCACTTTATAATTATAAATATCTTAAGATATTGGATATTATCGAAGTTCAATCATAAGAGAAGAGTTGCCAACTCATCCTTATTTATTCAATTTCTATATTAATTACTAATAAAATATATCACTTGGTTTTCAGAATTGCTACCTTACATACTTTTTACTTTCTCTTACCTCTATATATGTTAATATATAGAGAGAGAAAGTATTGGATTCATGTCAAAAATTCGATGTCGAGATTTTGATGGATATACACGTTTTGAGGTCCCCTGAATCCAAAAAAGTGGTTTTCGCGACATGGTCTGTCTGTCTGTCTGTGTGTGTTCAATTTAAAGCATGAAGGAATTGAGTTAGGAGGTTAAAATTTTATAATTAAGTCAGAAACTCACCTAGGTCGTGAAAATAAGCTTTTAAACAAAATCGGCCAAAAAGTACTAGTACTTTACTCTTGTACTTTTTCAGTTTTTTTACGATTTTCTCAAAATTCGCTTTAACAATTTTGATTAAAATTCAAAAATCAATTATTTTTTAAACGCTCTTTAATATGTATATTCTCATTTTACCAATGAAATCTTCTGAAGACCACTTTACTCTTGTATTTCATAGGAAAGATAGGAGAAATGGTTACTATGGTAACAAAATATATTTTCCCATGTTTATAAATTTTACATCTTGAAATTCGAATGTACCGTATTGTCGGAAATAACATTGTCGACACAAAAAATCTGATGTGACAAGCACAGTACGCAACTTTCAATTACCCACGGTAAGAGAAAGTTGTGTGCTGTGCGATCAGTCACATCAGATTTTTATCTTTTGTAGCAATTTAATAAAAATGAATGAGTAGGGGAAAAAAAATAGAATAAAATTAAAATTCTATATATATATAATTATATACTAATCATATCTAATTGATTTTTTCTACTTTTTCAGGCTCAAAAGACAACGCAGTGGCTGGATGGAGATTGAAAACTTCGCTGGATCATTTGCATCATATGGAATGCATTGTCAAAAAAACAACAGGCTGATAAAGCAAGAATGAAAAATGAAACAGCGCGACATTTTCTGGAAACTTATTTTGTAAGTGGTTAAACTTTCAATCTAAATACTTTCCATTGTCATTGTTATCAAAATAGAACGGATCTAATAAGAAATATTCATTTAATTCAGGATTACTCTATGAACTCAGGAATTTATTTTAATCTTTTTAGCAATACATTACGTTTGTTTGGACCTGGTTCATCACCCTCACAAATTTCTGGATCCTCTCTTGTATCCCTCTTTACTTTCCACTTGGGGTTTTCTCAAGTAAATTATTATATCAAATAGAAAATGTTAACTTAAACCATAATCTTGGCCATTCAAAATTTATAATGGAAGCAATTTTTGAAAATTTTTTTAGACTTTAAACTTAGTATCATTATAGAGCTAATCAAAATTATTAAATTATATATATATTAGGGTGGCCGCAAAAAACAAAATTTTTTAATTTCTTTCGGCCGAACCTCCTAAAAGTTGTCTTTTGGCTAGAAAATGATAATGGCAAAGTTTTAGCTAAATTGGGTAACGTTAACCCGTGCCTCATCGGGGTTAAAATTTTGAAAAAGGGCGATTTTATCTAAAAATTCGCAGTTTTTACTTCATAAAACGGAAACCAAGTATCGTAGAAAGATTGATTCTTGACTCATTTCACAGCAAATTCAATTCCCTTGAGGTTTTATAATAACCAATTTTTCATTAAAACTTATAGATTATGTGATATTTACAAATTAGCATTTCGGTTTTGATATATTGCTCTTTCTGAAAAATAAGTGGAAAGTCACATTATAGACCATTCGATATAACATTTTGCCGGGAAAATATTCCGAAGGGAATGAAATTTTTACTGGTTATTTGGAGGTACTCTAGAATGCCAATCCTAAGTTTTCGATCTCGAGGACCGTGTGGGGGGAGGGGAGGGGGACAAAAACCTCAAAAATTTGAAAAATCTTCAGTTTTATATCTCGTAAACTATTCATATTTTCTCAGTTTATATTGCGTCTACAAATTCGTTTTATGTAGTAAACTAGCAAATTTAATGCTCTACAACTTTGTATAGGACTAGGGTAGGCAAAATATGCTTAGTTTACGAAATATATGCGAAAAACTTTAAAAAAGTTAAAAATTTTTGAGATTTTTCCTCTCCTACCCCCTCCAAATTAAGACAGGGTCCTCGAAGTCTAAGACTTAAGATAAACAATCTGGCGTACCCCCAAATAACTTGTAAAAATTTAATTCCCTTCGGAATACTTTCTAGGTAAAAAGTAAATAACGACATGACTATTCGTTTTTTTTTTCTTTGATATTTTTTACATTTCGAGAAAATTTGTCCAGCTTTGACCGGCCGTATTTCGGTTAGTATTGGGTCTACGAATTTGTTTTATGTACACCAAATTTTAGCAAATCTAATGCTCTATAACTTTGTATTGTGCTATATTCCACAAAATATGAATAGTTTACGAGATATAAGCGAAAAACTGAAAATTTTTCAAATTTTTGAGGTTTTTGTTCCCCTCCCCCCCCCCCACACGGTCCTCGTGGTCGAAAGGTCGAGGATTGGCATTCTAGAGTACCCCCAAATAACCAGTAAAAATTTCATTCCCTTCCGAATATTTTCCCGGCAAAATGTTATATCGAATGGTCTATATTGTGACTTTCCACTTATTTTTCAGAAAGAGCAAGCAATATATCAAAACCGAAATGGTAATTTGTAAATATCACATAATCTATAAGTTTTAATGAAAAAATGGTTATTATAAAACCTCAAGAGAATTAAATTTGCTGTGAAATGAGTCAAGAACAATCTTTCTACGATACTTGGTTTCCGTTTTATGAAGTAAAAACTGCGAATTTTTAGATAAAATCGCCCGTTTTCAAAATTTTAACCCCGATGAGGCACGGATTAACGTTATCCAATTTAGCTAAAACTTTGCCATTATTATTTTCTAGCCAAAAGACAACTTTTAGGAGGTTCGGCCGAAAGAAATTAACAAATTTTGTTTTTGCGGCCACCCTAATATATATATATATATATATTTATAATTTCAGGAGGAATGGCTGAATATTTATATTTTTATGTCATAATTTTTTAAATAGTTAATTCGCTTTTGAAATATTAATAGAATTTATCAGAGTTCAAAGTTATACTTTGCCATAATATAGTTTTATTTTTTTTCCTAAGGGTTGATTTAAATATAGGATAATAATAATAAAATAATACTTACCTTGAGAAGTCCTCATTTGGAAAAGAAATGACATTATCTCCTCTCCCTAAATAACTTTAGAAAGCCTATCATATTTAATTTAGAAAAGATTGAATTCAACTTTTAATTAAATAGAAAAAATCTTTAATACAAATAAATTATTCTGTAAATTAATATGATTGTAAAGAAATTATTTTAATTTTTTTTTATTGCATTGATATCGCTTCTCAAGCACTGTATTTATTTTTTCTTTTTTATTTTGAGCCCTCTTGCATTATATTTGTATGCTTTTATAATGCTTTGTATAAAGTGTTTTACTCTACTATTAACTACTAATAAGATTATATGTACAACTTTTTTGTATGGTAAAAAAAAAAACAATTTGATGTAACAACCCCAAAGCCTCCCAAAGGAGAAAAATAATAATGAATCCTATTTTTCTTTTTTAAGGTCTTCAAGCTGACAGCATTGGAATAAATCATTTGGTAATGGAAAAGGACAGGTAACAAATCTTTAAAATATATTATTAGTAAACTATTTAGTGATCTCAAGGTTTGTTTCATATTAAAGGGAGAATATTAATTGAAAAATATATTTAAAGAATTAAAAATATTTATTCTAATTAATATTCTTCTATTAATAAAAAACTAACATTGGGATTATTAATCATCTTGAAGTAAATAGTATACTAATGATATATTTATTACTTTCAATAGTTAGATAGAAAAAAATATTAATTTGAAATAATTAAAATAATAGTAAAATATTTAAATTAGATTTAGTTAATATTCTCATATTAAGATAATATAATAGGATAATAGAATGGAATATTTTATACTAGGGATAGGTAATAGAGAATAAATGAAAACTTTAATATATAAGTCTTTATTTAATAATATGCTAATTAAGAGTCTTGTATGAGGCGAGACGATGTGATCAGTTTGCTGTCCACCTCCATCCCCGACCACCAACCCATGCGCGCAATGACTTATATAGCCTCCAGTCCCCACTCTCTGGCCCCTGGCGCATGCGCAGAGAGCTCAAGTCGACAAGAGGCGACGGCGGCGGCCGCCTGCCCCCTCCATGCCTGCATGCAGGCATGGACGGAGGCAACGAAGCGGGTTGCCGGCTCTCTGCGCGCCAGGGGCGCTAAAGAGAATATATTTATTAAATATATTTACATATTTAATAAATATATAAAGTCTTTAGCACTTATTCTGGTTTAAATTCCCTTGGATGAACCAAGGCAATGAGACTTGGATGTTCTTGGTCAGGTCGAAACCCTAAGCTCCCCCACCACGACAAGGTGACATCCTCGGGGGAGAAATTATAATAATAATTAAAAATTGGAATAAATATACAGTATGATTATTCAAATGAATAATCTTTTTTTTTATTCCTTATTATAGGCCTACTTGCACTTTTGTTTGAATTTCTTTTCTGAATTAAAATGTTTTATTATATATTATATTGTTTTTATTTATATTAATTTATCAAAAAAACTCAAAATAATATATATATAATATACAACTTTGGCAGTTTGTCAAAAATTTATATTGTTTTGTTTTTTTTCGGTGTTATATCTAAAATAAGAGAAAGTAAAAATGTAAGATTAATGACTTGTATATTATAATTAATTCATGCATTTAATAAAAAGAAAAAAACTTACATGGCATTTTTATTTTTCCCTCAGAAATTAGTCTTCTAAAACTGCATCTTTAGGCATCAAAATAATTAACTCTTAAAGAAATCACTCGGAGTATGAAAGTGATGTCCTTGAATGTATGATGAGATCCGGCGAAAATCTGAAAACAATTAAGAAAGTTACCTTTAATCTAGAATGATTAAGTTAGATAAAAAAAAAAATATTAATATTCAAAAGCAGGGGGTTGATTGAGCCTTATAGAAAAATTGCAACTAGAATTAAAGGCCTTATTATTTTTAAATTTAATTAATATTAAATATACTTGACTTAAAAAATATATTAATATTGTATAATTAATAATTAGAATTTAAACAAGTTGCTTTTAATTTTCTTTTAATTCAGTTGCAATCATTTTGAAGATTTCAAATCCTTCAGTCAGATTAAAATATTTATTTTTTTATTTCTTACTTAAATCACTTTGAAAAATTAAAAAATTAAAATCTTTTCTAGATTATAAAGAATTAATTTTAAAATAGGGTAAAGATCTCTCTTCCTCCTAATTGAGTAGTCATAATTAAAATAAATAGTTCATTTATTTATTATTTTGAATCTGACTGAGATACCATCTTATAATGATTTTAACATTCAATTTTTTTTTTAATTAAGCCAAAATGAGGCGGAGCGCGATAACGAAATGAAATCTGTGTTCTTGACGGTACAATGAAAATGATATCTCATTCTGAATAAAAATTAATAAATAAATGTATTAGTGATTTTGAAAATGACTCTACGATGATGAGGATAGTCATTTCACTCGACAATGGAGGTGTAATCGAGAACGCAACGTCGGGAACATAGTCATCGTGGCTATTAAATGGGTTCATGACATTTATCATTTAGATTAATGAGATGAAGAGGATGCAGCCAATAATAAATAAAAAGCATCTATTTATGTTAACACTCTTTATTTAGGAACGTTTCGGCCATGATCAACAAAGCCATCTTCAGCCCTTTAAGAGTATATTTTATATTGTAAACATACAAAATAGATTTTGTCATAAGAGATATATAATACAGTACATGTGTATTTGGTCGTATGTATATTTAAATTTTCAATTACCCACAAGAGAGTATAAGAGAGCAACGCCTTGAATTGTGCTTTTTATTTATTATTGGCTGCATCCTCTTCATCTCATTAATCTAATTTATATAACAGCCACAATTCGTTTTAAATTTAGCATTTAGTCCAAATGTTTTTTAACCGTTATGAGTATCAATGGACGATGTCTTTTCAGGAGTCGCTTTTTTCTACCACCAGTCATCGAGTATCCTATGATCTCGCCAAACTAATGCTTAATTTACTAAGAACAAATTATCAATAAATATTATCTTGTTTTATCCTGATTTAAGAAAAATTTTATTAAATAGTATTTGAGACCAAAATAAAAAATTAGAAAAAATGCTCATTAATTATATACTTTGCTATTTTTAACTTTTCTCCTTCAGAAATAAAAACAGCATTAGTTTAGTTACATGAATAGGATACGAGATGACCAAAGACTGTTTTAGAGGATGAGATCAATATGGAAATAAGCGAGGAGAGATCCAAAGGAAAAGTGGAAAGAAACAGAGATGACTTTGGAAGGGTGTCATCGGCTTCCATTGATACTCAGAGATCGAAATAAAAATGAAATACTCACCGAATGGCAGATGCAGCAGGTGACAGACGATGAGTTCGGTTCCAAGAACAGCAAGAGGCAAATTGGATGAGGCTTTTCTGAAAAATAAAAAAAAAAAGATTTGTTATATTTTTAAAAGTAAATAAGTCAACGAGTGTAACACATACAAATGATGAAATAATTTTAGATTTATAGTGACGCAAGTGCTGGTGGGAAAACCAGCCCACCTTGCTTGACTTGACTGTATCTCACCCCCGATGAAAAAAACATCCATCATTTTCTATTTTATATTTATAATTTAAAATCTCTGGCCTTTTATTTACAAATTCTTATGATTGGATTTGAATAATTTCCAATATCTTATAAATTCAAGCAATTTCATTATTTTGATTTTATTAGAATTTGGTTTACTTTGGTTTTAAATTATTTCATAGTCCTATACTCTTCTATATTTATTTATATATATATGATGATACGATGGAGAGAAATAATTTTAAACCTAAGTATTGCATTTCTTTTACTTTCTCTTATCTCTATATATGTTAATATATAGATTCATGCCAAAAATTAGATGTCGAGATTTTGATGGATATACACGTTTTAAGGTCCCCTGAATCCAAAAATTGAGCTAGGAGGTTGAAATTTTATTTTTAAATTAGACACCCTCCTAGGGCGTGAAAATAAGATTTTAATCAAAATCGGCCAAAGAGTACTAGCACTTTACTGATGTAATCTTTGAGTTTTTTTCGATTTTCTCAAAATTCGCTAGAACGATTTTAATTAAAATTCAAAAATGAATTATTTTTAAAATGCTCTTTAAAATGTATATTCTCATTTTGCATTGAAAACTTATAAAGCACACTTTACTTTTCAACTTCATAGGAAAGATATTTATAAATTTTATATTTTGAATTCAAATGTACCATACTGTTGAAAACTAAATAAATATATGTCGACACAAAAAATCTGGTGTGACAAGCACAGAACACAACTTTTGATTACCGGAGGTAAGAGAAAGTTGTGTGCTGTGCGACCATCACACCAGATTTTTTTGTATTGAAATACGTAAGTTATAGGCCTATTTATTATTAAAATGTAAGAGAATTAAAATTTTCAGTTTATAAGAGATCAATGCGGGCAGACTCAAGCCACCTGAAACTGATTAGAATATTTGTCAGACTTTATAGCTTCAATAGCAAATAAGAGAAAGTAAAAAAGACCCCATCAGGTCTTATATATTATATATAAATAATATATATATATATATATATATAAGAAACCGTTTGAAAGCGGAGATTCTTGAAATGATGTTAAGAAATTCTATATTGTTTGGATTAAAGTGAAAATAAAAACGTTGATTTTACCTATTTAATTTGCAGCTGCATTTCCTCATGATTTATCCATTCCTCGTGATTACGAATTCCTTAACGGATAACCTGTAACAAAGAATTAAAATAATTAAATTTTTTTTTCCTTTTCGTTTCTATTTAAATCCCTGATTTAAATATTTAATAAAGAAAATCATGCTGCAATGTATTTTATTTTTATATTATTTAAAGAAAATTTAGTTTTATTGAAAAAAATAGCTATCCCTAATCTTATCTATTTGAGAAATAGAAAATCATTTTTAAAATAAGAAAATATATATATATATATAGAGATTTAACAAATATTAACTAGGTAGAGCTTTGATTGAAAAGAGAAATTTCTTTCAAACATCGCTCAAATAGACTGTACTGTAAATAAGTCAGTCAATGTATCGTAAGCTAACAAATTTGCGAGATGAGTTTGTGTTTGATTAGGCAATTTTTTTGCGCCCCCTGGAGTCGAACCAGGATCTTCACGCTTTCGCGGCGGGAGGACTATCTTTATCCTAGGACGCCGGCCCAATAATATATTTAACATCGAAGGATCTCAAACCAGGTGATTCAATCTCAGGTTTATCACACAGATTCCAGGTCATAGGAGTTGGATAATAAATAAGGAAACATAATTTCTCTTATTTATAAATTGAGACATCCAACCAAGGACCGGCGGATGCAGGGGGGGGGGGGGGTAAAGAGGGTAATTACCCCCCCCCCCGAGATTTGAGAAAAATATTTTTTTTAGGAATAAAATTTTAAAAATTAATACTTAAAAATTTGATTTGTATATATATTCGGGTAAACAAGTACAAAATGCACCTTTAAATTACCGAAAATATGAAAAAATTACGTGCTATGCGACCAATCAAACCAGATTACCCCCCCCCCCCCCCCCCGAGAAAACTCTGGATCCGCCCTTGCATCCAACTCCACTGACCTGGAATCAGTGTTATTAACCTGAGAATATATTTAACTATCAACTTTAAATGTTTATAATATATTAATTTACACTTACTTTAATTGAAATAAAATAAGTCTCCTTCTAAATTTGGATATTTTGATGTTTTGACTCTCGGTGAAAAGTTTTCATTTGTTGTTGCTAGCCAAGAGCTAATTGGCATCTAGGTGTTGTAAACTCGCGTGCATATTTTGGCTAACTTCGACTTGTGCCAGGTAAGAGATGGAGATCTGAAAAACAATAAAAATAATTAATTTTAAAATATTCATATTATATTAACTTCTTGATAGAATTCGTCTGAATCAGCATTTAAATAAATATTCATATTATTCTTTTATCTGAATATTGAATGAATATGTACATTTTTTATTGAACCCAAATAGCTAAGTTTATTTACTTACTATTATATATGAAGACCTGAAGTAAATTTTGATCTAAATGCCATGATCCAAGTCCCAAACCTGTGTGTAATAGTTCAGATCATTGCCATCAAAATACGTGAGCTGTATGTGCCCTGCTCTGTGTGCCCCACTGAACAGGTCATAGGCGTCGGACGTGGGGGGAGACATGGGGGCAGAGGACACCCCTCCGGGATTATCCAGAGGAGGAAGCCAAAATCTTATTTTCCTGAACTTTTTTTTTGTTGACTGAGAATTTGAAGCTATTTCTGGATATTTGGGTAGCGCTGATTCCAAAAATGCCATCAGTTTTGCCCCATCACAGTACACAACTTTCGATTACCGAAGGGGTAAGAGAAAGTTTGGAATATCGTAGGGCTTAGGAATATCGTAAATATATGTTTTTCCCATTTATGGGATACCTAAAATTGTATTAGGGGTGACCAAAGCAAAAAAAACTGAAAAAATTCGATTTTTCTAAAATTTAAACCGTTTGCGGCACGTCTAAATGACCTCCGATTGGGCTGAAACTTAAAATTCATATGTATTCTAACTATCTGCATATTTTTAAAGGGTGTCGCCTTAAAAAGTCAGGTAATATAAAATAGGGAACCTCTTTAGAGCACATTTTCTATCAATATTTTATTTTCTCTATAGCTCTAAAATCTCAAGTGATGGGGCAAAACTGATGACACTTTTGGAATTAGCGCTACCCAGATACCCAGAAATAGCTTGAAATTCTCAGTCAACAAAAAAAAAAGTTCCTTTTTGTTGCCCTGTGTAATTAATATAGGCTAACCAACTACCAGATATATAAGATTTTGGCTTCCTCCCCTGGATAATCCCGGGGAGGGGGGATGTCCTCCGCCCCTCTAATTTTTGCTCTACTTGTGCTACAATTCTGTAATTTGGCATTTTTCATTCTCTCATCATGTACAATGAACACACCAAATTTCATCAAAATCGGAGATGGTCGGGTTGGGGCCTGTGTTGATTTGAAATGAAATGACTCGCAGGCACACAGAGAGAGACAGACAGGCACACAGACAGACCATGTTCCAAAAACCACTTTTTTGGATTCAGGGGACCTCAAAAGGTGTATAATAAATTTAATAAATATTAGTAAAATAAAAAATTTGATGGGCCCAACTGCTGGTGGGAAAACTCGTTCCTCTTTGTTTGATTTGACTGTATCCCACCCCTGAGGAAATAACATCCTTCATATTCTATACAAGGGGTGGCCAAATTGGCTGCGAATTGCGTGGTGAGCGACCAGTCACACCAAATAGCCCATCCCCCTCCATCCCGAGAAACCTCTGGATCCGCCCTTGCATCGAACTCCAGAGACCTGGAATCTGTGTGATTTACCTGAGAATATATTTAACTATCAACTTTAAATGTTTATAATATATTAATTTACACTTACTTTAATTGAAATAAATCAAGTCTGGTTCTAAATTTGGATTTATTTGATGTTTTGACTCTCGAGAAGTTCGGAGAAAAGTTTTCATTTGTTGTTGCTAGACAAGAGCTAATTGGCGTCTGGGCGTCGTAAACTAGCGTGGATATTGTGGCTCACTTGGACTTGTGCCAAGTAAGAGATGGAGATCTGAAAAACAATACAATTAATTACAATAATTATAAAATATTCATATTATATTAACTTCTTGATAGAATTGGTCTGAATCAGAATCTGAAGTAAATTTTGATCTAAATGCCACGATCCAAGTCCCAAACCTGTGTGTAGTAGTTGAGATCAATGCCATCAAAATACGTGAGCTCTATGTGCCCTGCTCTATGTGCCCTGCTCTATGTCCCCTGCTCTATGTGCCCCTTCATATAGCTAATTGCGATGATTCAATTTAGCCTTGGGAAAAAATGCTATTTTCTAAAAAGATAAAATTACTCACCAAATGGTAAATGCAGCAGGCAACATTGAGTAAGCATATCGTTGTGACAAAGAGCATTATGATCAAGTTCTGAAATAAAAGAAAAAAAAAGTAATTAATATAGAGATACAATAGTATAATATTATATTAAAATAAAATATAATATTATTTTAATATCAATACGGAGACAAATTTTAATAAGGAAAAATTTATAATAAGCTTATAGGGCAGGAATTTTAATGTAAAATTTAAAAATTCTATTCAATAGGGTGGGATAAAATGAAGAGATGAAATATTTAATTACCTGAGCTACAGATGTATAGAGCGAATCAAAGCTGAAAGCTGGCTGTATAAGAGAAGAAAAGGAATTGCCCGATGTCAAGTCCCGTGGGTTTTGTATATATAGATGTGATAAATGTCTTGTTTCCTTTGGGAGTCTTCTTGATCAAACAAGTAGTCATTTCTAAAATAGAAAAAAAAAATAAATAAATAGATTAATATAAATTATTATTAACTGACATAAATCTAAAAAATAAAGTTCTGGTTTTAAAAAGATATATTACCTAATATTCAAAAATGTATCTATGTACAGTGAGTATTTATTAGATGTTTTGTTGTTGTCTCCTTAAGAGTTTGAAATCTGCTCTGTGATGTCTTTCATATTAATATTCATATTGCTATATCTAAAATTAAAAAGAAAAATATTAAATTAAATTATTTTATAATTGACATGTAGGCCTATTTATTATTTATTTAGGATCAATAAAGTTGACAATAAAATGACAATTTGTGATGTGAACAATGAGTTGGAGCAGCCAGCAAGGAAAAGGCCTCCTTATCAAATCAAAGCCAAAACTGTCTCAACTACTCTCGGGTTTCGTTTCGTTTCGTAGAGGCTTAATTCCTGGCTGCCTGCTCCATCACATATTGGTGATAATAAAATATGAGATTATTAGTTTATTCGACCCAAAATGATAAGTTATAAATGTATATATACACTGCCCAAGAAATTAACACACCTATAGATAAAATAAGTAATAAAAGTAAGAAAAAATTTATGAAATTCCGAATATAGTATTATTTTGAATTGTAAAGATAAAATAAAATTACCTAATATATATGATAATTTCCATTCAAAGGCAAAAAACATAAATGGATCTTCCATTAATTTTATTTAAATTTCTATTGCCATCCTCTGTAACTTTTTTGTTTTTCTTAAAATCTAACGAAATCACATCTAAAATTTGAAAAGAAAAATATGTAATATAAATGAATTTTAAATATTAATAATATAAAATAATTAAATGATATAATTTAAGTGCAAAAATATAAAATAATTAGATAACTCACCAAAAGGCAAAGGGGGTCGGCAACATTGAGTAAGCACAAAGTAATGACACAGGCCATGCTGATCAAGTCCTGTAACAAGGAAAAAAAAGGAATTATTTTAGTGATAAAATAGAAACATTGCCTTAGCTTATGGCCTGAATATATAGAGCGAATCAAAGTTGAAAGCTGGCCGTATTAATTAAACGATAAGAGAAGAAAAGGAATTGCCCGATGCCAAGACCAGTGTGATTTGTATATATATATATATAGTTGTTAAAAATGATTTCTAAAATTAAAAAGAAAAATATTAAATTAATTTTTCAGATATCTATCTAAATAATTGATTTGTTGAGAGAATTAACTAATCTTATATATATATATGATGAATTTCATTTAAAGAAAAAAAAACATTGGTACTTGCCTTGATTTTATTTAAATTCTGGGCTGATTGTGACAATTTTTGTTGGCCGTCGTAGCATCTTCTTTGTTCTTTTTAAATTAAAAGGAGATTTTAGAATTCATTTTCATTTTTCATTACACAATAATATGATTTTTTGTTTTTCTCCTTTCGATTATCAAATCTTTGGAAATCACATCTAAAATTAATATCAAAATATTATATATAAGTAATAAATACGAAGCATGCATTTAAATAACAAAAAAAAAAAAAAAAAGTTGACAGATAGATAATTCCATGGCAAGTTATAAAATTGTGATAAATGATTTGAGTTTTAAACGAATGAGAATGAATTCATTAAAAAAATAATATTATATTATAATCATAAATAAATCCAATCTTTTTGGGCTGTTAATTATCTTAAGAAATTAGAAATTTAAAATATTGCAATGAAAATATAATTAAATTCAGAACTTTTGACCGAGTTGAACAAAATAATGAATGAATGGATTAAATAAAAATAAATATTAAATTAAAAATAAATTGAATAGGAAGAGTTTAAAAGAATAATTAATAAAAATTTGGTGAGAATAATGAAACATTGATAGACAAAGAAACCTGTTTGCACACGAGTTTAGCCTGAATATATTATTTCAAATAATGAATTCATTGAAAATATTAATTCTGAACAAATTAGGAAAATATAAATGAATCACTCACCTTAAAAAGTGTAAATAATTGAGATGAAATATAAAAAACATTTGACGTTGTATAATTAGATTGGGTCGAGCTGTCAAGGAAGGCGAGCAGGCAAAGATGCGAAAAAGAGATGAGGCATTCCAACCAGAGAAGTGTCGCACAAGTCAACAAAACTTTATCTGAAAAAAGAAATTAAAATAATAAAACTCCTCCTTTCTTCAAATTATTTAATCAATTAAAAAATAAATTTTATTTAAAATTCTATAAAACATCTAATATTTTTTTTAAAAAGTCAATAGGTCATTTTGATAACTTACCTACCCCAACATGAAATTCGGAGTTGAAGGACAAACTTTGCTATTCCGCCCATAGGATTTACATTGAAGCGCTTTTAAATCAGGCTAATTAGCTTATAAATTTTAATTTTTTCAGCTATTTGATCAAATATTAATATAAAATAGGATCATTAGATTTATATAGGTGCTTATTTATCCATAAACAAGTTTAATTTCATGTGATTTAACGGTAGAACAATTTTGTTAGGTTATGGTAAAAATTTCTAATTTATCTATTTTTGTCCTTATTTAATATCTTTTGGAAAATCTGTCTGCTAATAGCTATTAAAAAATAAATAAAGACAAGGAAGGATGGGTTTTTATAAAATTACAACAGGAAATACCTGATATAATGTTTGTATTTATTTATTATATGTACATTTACCTTATAAAGATCTATGAAATAATGTGTTAAAACATATAATTATTATTTTTATAGGCCTATATTAATTTAATATAGAAAGATTAATATAAATATTAATTTATTTTATTTGTTTTTTTAATCCCAGGAGTTTATTTTGCCTTTCTTCAGGTATATATGAGAATCTATCTGAGTAACTAAAAAAAAAAACAAAAAAAAAAAACAATTAAGTAATTAAAATTTTACAGTAGAAATATAAATTATTTCGAAAATAATGAATAATTGCAATGTATGAATGGAAATATATATAGGTAAATGTAGAATGGGTGGTTGAATCATATTTGGAATAAGAAAAGTAAACATACCTTTAAACCCTTCCTTTGTTGTTCATATCGCTGTCTTTTTTATTTAAATATGTTTATTACTTAGATTATATCAGTTTATTTTAATTATAACACATATTCAAGCACTACTCAAGCTAGGAGAGACCCACTTGTCACTTGTGAGATGTTTCACCTTTGTTGATTATCCTAAATAATGTTTTGAATCATTATATGAAACTAAATAGATATTTTTATTTGTTATTTACCTGTGATAAAGTGTTTAAGTGTATTTGAACTTCGTTTCAGTCAAATTTCTTGTTGTTTATTGAGCATAACCTCTGACACTGACAGTTGATTCAACTTATTTTATGTTTAAAATTTAATTCTGTAAAGAATCTGTACTTCTCTTGATATCCTTTACGAGCACAATTGATAATATTACAAAATTTTGGCATCTTTGAGTATTTGGAGAGCCTAAATAACTCAAAAACAAACATTATCATATAAATCCCTATGTAAATGCATTGAAGTTTGTCCTTCAACTCCGAATTTCATGTTGGGGTAGGTAAGTTATCAAAATGACCTATATGGTTGAACTTGAGAATTGGAGTCGGATAACGTGTGCTCCCTATTCCCTCTCCACTATCGGAAGCCAATTCTATAGTTCACCCATTTTTACTTTTTTTAAAACAGAAAATAGGGAGTGAAATAATTAAATTAATTATTAATTTTAATATTTAAAAAAAATTTGAAAAAAAAAAAATGGCTATACTAGACTAGTTAAAAATTTATCCTATAGAGTTCGTTCCATTCGCCAACCGATAAACATATATATTAATCAGAGTTGGGTTTTATACACGATTTTGCAGTTTTATACAAAAATCGCGGATAAAACTTGTATAAAACGTATAAAATGTATAAAACTTGGATGCGCATGCGCAAACCCGACGAGGAAGGAAATTAAAATAAAATTTCATTTTTCCAAATTCAAGTATTTGAAACAAATTAAATTTTTCGTGCGCAGTTTTTTTTTTTTTTTTTTTATTTAAGGTTTTTTTATTCACCTAAGGCCGGTATTAGGCCGGTATTACACTATCAAAGATCTTTGTCAAAGATATTATTTGTCAAAGATATTTGACAGTGTAATGAGTCAACTTTTATAAAATATTTCTTTTATAAAATTTCTTTTATAAAATTTAATCGATTGCTATTACATTTTATCAAAGATTTGAAAGTAAACAAACAAGATGGCGGAAGGCAAGAAAAGAAAATTTTGTTGGCCGGTGGAATTAACCAAAATGTAACCATTAGACGTTTTTCAACACTTATACAGTTCCTTAAATGTGTATTTTGTTTATCAATGAAAGGTGACACTTTTGAAACTACATATTTAAAAGTTTCATCATCCATTCTCGAATACCTTTTATAATGTATTACATCTTCAATCTGTAGCTCTTTTAATAAATTTTGGTGAATTCCTTTCATGTTCCGTCTTCATGGCCAGATCTGGGGGGGGGGCAGAGGGTGCGTGTGCCCCGGACGGCAGATATCAGGGGGTGGCAATTAAAGGAAGATTTTCTTAAAACAAGGTAAAATGATATGAATTTTGTATAGAAAATTTTAAGGAGGGGCGGCAAATCAAATTTTGCCCCCTCCTAAAAAATCTCCTAGTCCCGGCCCTGTCCGTCTTGCATTCCATGGTTTAACCCAAACACGTTTATTTTTCCTCTTTTTTTTTGAGTAATAAACTTATTGAGACAGCTGCACTTGTTGCAGCTACAACAGAAAAGAAAAGCTCATCATCCATTTTTAAACAACTTTGATGAAATATTTTACTTAGTGTAATACCTATATAAAATCTTTTATAGAATCTTTTATAAAATAAAATATGATAAAATATTTTATAAAATATCTTTGACAAAGATCTTTTATAGTGTAATACCGGCCTAAGGCCATTTAGACCCCTTGCCTATTAATTTCAAATGATTAGTAGCCAATTCAAATAAAATAAATTTTTCTCGCTTGGGACGGGGAAGCGAACGCGGGACCTTAGACACGAGAAGTTACTGTCTTCTCTCTGAGCCACGGGCAGAGTTGTGTTTTATACACGATTTTGCAGTTTTATACAAAAATTGCGGATAAACTTGTATAAAACGTATAAAATGTATAAAACGCATAAAATGTATAAAACGTATAAAATGTATAAAACTTGGATGCGCATGCGCAAACCCGACGAGAAAGGAAATTCAAATAAAATTTCATTTTTCAATTATTAACATTTTGATTATATTATTCACTAAATAAAAAGCAAACAACATCGTCAATGCTTTAGAACATTATAAAATATGAAAAGCTTTTAAGCTGTTTTTTTTGGGGGAGGGGGGTTGGTTTTTTATAGTTGTATACCTTTTATACATCGGTCTAGTTTTATCCGCGATAGCTTTATACATGTATAAAACCGTGTATTATACTCGGCGGGATAAAACTTGCCAACTCTGGGCGGGTCTCCCGCGCAAAATAATAGGTCGACACGCATATAGATGGCGCTAAACTTATAAACAATTTTTAACCTGGAGCTGTCCCATCTTGATTGTATGATCTGTGCTGGTGGATGTGCACAAGTGGACAGGGAATAGTGCAGTTCAGGGGGGTGACACCAAGCGGTTTTTCGTGATACACAGTTTGTGTTTCAAATCAGCTCCGTATCTTGGCGTTACTGTCGCATGTTTGGTCTGTGACGTCAGTAAAAGGGGTGGAGATTAAAATTCAAACTTGTCACATGGTTTAGAAACCAAGCAAGCAGTTTGCAAGTGTATTTTTGACAAGTGTTCCAAACATCGTTTGCAATATTTTATTTAATATGATAACTATTTGTGATAAGTTACGAGAATGGTAAGTCCATCTTAATTATTATTCAAATATTATTATATTGTTTGCAAAAACTAAATGTATTAAAAATTATATTTGCATGAGAGAATGTGCAATTGTATAATTAGCTCGTTTATTAAGAGCCAAGCCTAACCTCTTTGACATGGTTGTTTAAACTTCATTTAGCATGACTTAAGAAATAGAATTTGTTTATAATAATTAAATAAATCATTACTTTATTTTGAAATCAAGATATTGCAATTTTATAACTTGATTTTAACTAAAATATTTTAATTAGAGATTAGAAATAATGGTTTTAGAACAACAAAATTTGATATAGTTTGTATCATTTACCAATATTTAAATAGAGAAGCATAGCTTCGTATTTTTAATTTCTGCTGTAATTGATTAACATGTTTTATTTAGCCTAATAAAATTTGACAATCTTGCGACTCAATTTCGTTTAACCTTTTTATAGTTAACTTAGTATTCCAACTAAATTAAATAATAAATTACTATACATGTAAATATATAATAAATAGAAATTGGCATAAAATCACCTTATATATATATATATATATATATATAATATAATATATGTAATTTAATAGTAATTTCAATTTTTTATTTCAGATAAACCAGCCTAGAAGACAAGGAAACACGCCAAATCCTCCATAAAAAAATTTCAAATATTGAATCAATTTTTTCACCAACAGTCGTAAACTTTGTTAAAATAATTTTGTAATATACGTATATTTTTTACATGCAAAAATACTTGTTTTATTTTATTTCATTTTAAAATATATATAAATAAGCCTATCCCATTATATCCTAATTTTCTATAATTGTATTATATAGCTTTAAGTTTTTGCCCTAAGATTCCGAAAATATTAAAAAAAAAAAAATATGAATCAAAGTTCTATAATATATGAATATACTTTATATATAATTTCAAACAAATATTTAAATCGCTACTACCCCCACTTTTTTTCTTTTTTAGTTCGAATCAGCTCCGTCAGGTTCGCTAAAAATCGTGTATCTCGAATTTCTATAGCGTTGACAAGTCTGATAGAGTAGATGGTCTGTGGTGCAGTTTATTCCCTGTGCAAGTGGCACAAATAGCTCAATTTCCTCAGATACATTTGTTTAATATCAGATTTATTGAAAATATCTACATATTAAATTAATAAAAATATGTCTTTTATCAAACAAGAAGACATATCTAACAACGATATAAAATATCCAATCCATATTGGTAATTCATTTTTAATTTATAACCTATTCTCTCTCTTCTGTCTTTTTATTTGTAATGTTTTCTTTTTTAAATATTTTCCTCAAATTCGAACATTTAAATATGGAATATTAATTATCATTTTAATAATCTCTGACATACGAACGTGCATGCTGATATCATTCTAACCATAAATAAATATTTTTATGCCCTCTCGAAAGATCAGGATCAACATTTGATGTCTAAAATAAAATCTTTCACATTTGTAGTTGAAACAAATAGACAAATAGAATTTTTAATATTATTGTTCTTGATTTTTTTTGTTCCATTAGGTCCAGTCTTTCCTTGTATAAATTGCAAAACAAACTTTATAAATTTATATTTTCTATGGAAGCATTCGAAAAAATGTTTACCAAACGTTATACAAAGGATAGAAAAGAGAAATTTGGATTTCATCAAAAAACCTTCAAAAATAGGTAAAAAAAGCAATTTATTATTAATATTATGATTTGCCCATCCTTTTTCAAATATATATATTAATTAGCTGCCTCCGGCAACCCTATCACGCTAGGCTCTGGCTGTCCCCGTAAGTGTTGGCGTCACTGGTGGAGAGGTTGCGACCCGGCCCTGTTTCCTCGGTCCTTTCTGCGTCCATCAACCCTGTTACCCTCGGACCACGTTCCATATTTACTCATAGCGTACCCCGTGACATGTCCGAAGCTTCAGCTTTCCTGCGTGTTTGGCCGTTGGCATTCTTCCCTCTATGTTTTTTCCATTTCTTAATCGTGTTATTCTTTCTTCAATTCTTCCCTTTTGGCTTTGTGTTCAAACTTCAGATCCGTAATCCGCAGGTTATCCTCCTTAGCTACTCGGCTTCACTTAAATTCATGTTAATTTGGTTTGTTATAGTTTCTATTTTCTTGAACGTTTTCTTCTTTTTTATTTCTTTAATTCTTCGTTGGCATCATGTTTTATTTTCTCCTTAATTCTATGGTTTATTGTTTTTTTATATTGGCCCTCTCGGCTCCTCAGACCATTTAGTTTTCTATATACAGGGTGGGCCAATAGTGAGTATACGAAAGATTATCGGCTTATTAACGGACATTTTTAACGTGGTGGTACATAATGAGGAGCCTTTAGGGTTACAAATTTAAATCATTTTTGTTCCAATTCCACAACTTATACGGGGTGATGTTTTTTAAATTGAGGCGAACCCCCTGTATATTATTGCATATTTGAATTCTAAGCTCAATTTTAGTATTAGTTTATGTCATCCAATCTATTCTAAAACAAACCGTTTAGCCGCATACCGGGTTTTTGTGAAAAAACTCCTGTTTTAAAATAATTGAATATCGCGCGTACTATGCATTTTTTAAAAAAGTATGGTATATAAAAACAGGCTCATAATCACATGTAAAGTTGTGCCAAAATTTCAAAGCAATCGGTCCTCTTTCGGAGATCTTCTAATAGATACAAACCAATATTTACATTTTTATTTATATATAAAGATATGTTTTAAATTGATTTATAGCAATGGCTACCGAGGAAGTTCAACACGCAGATTCCTCGGGACACCACTCTATGGTCCACCGCGCTTGGCAATACCTAACTGCAAGGATTTGGGTGTCTATTGCTCTAAACAGTTGCCAGCCAGGGCCCCCCCCCGATTTATTGTTACTTCATTTTTGCCCTGGCAACAGAGAATAGCAGCACCAAGATCCTTTCTGTTACTCAATGCTAAGCATACTTCAATTCTTCTTCTCTCGCTTGTGTTGATCGCATCCAAAATTCAATCATTTCTTTTGCCTAGACGTCATCTTGTTGCTTTCGTTTCACTTACTTCATACACTACATTTTGTTTTTTAGTTGCATCATTTTCTTTCTTCACCTAAATTCAATATGGGGATATATGTACTTTTTAACTAATTATTTTATAAATAAGAAATTATATATAATATTTAAGATATTATATACATCGCGTAGGTAAGCCGCGAAACGGAGATTTATATAATTAGATATTACTTCATGTAACCGAAAAAAGATATAAGGGTGTGGATCCGTGGTTCGACTCCCGGCCGTGCACCCTTATATCTTTTTTCGGGTACATGAAGTAATATCTAATTATATAAATTATTTTATAGATACTCTTTAAAATGTATATTCTCATTTTGCCTTTGAAATTTTCTGAAGACCACTTTACTCTTCTACTTCATAGGGAGGATACGAGAAATGGTTTCCATGGTAACAAAATATAAATATTTCAAAGAAAATCATGTTAAAAACTAGAACTCCTTGGCCGATTTTGTTCAAAAGCTTCGTGTCACGTCCCATGGGGGTGCCTAACTTAAATATAAAATTTCAACCTCCTAGCTCCTAGCGATTTTAAAATTAACTTAAGAACCACCTTCCAGCTTATGCTATCCGCCAGGCTATTGCTCATCCTCATTCGACACCACATCTTCAGGTTCTTTATATTGACTTCCTCTTTGATGTGATACTCCTCTCGACCCAACTTTCTTTATTTCCTTGTCAAATGGCCTGAGGCGTCTATTTTTCACCAATTCAGCTGGAGCTCGTGGTCAATTTTTCGTCTTACAGCGTCTTCCTACTTCGTTTCTTCCATATTCATAATCCTCATAATCATCCTCACCATCATACCAAAGTTTCTCGTCTCCACGCTTAACAGACCTGCTTCCATCTTCCACATATATAACTCATAAGCAATTTATTTATTTATTTATTTATTTATTTTTAAACATTCACACATTTTTCTCATTCACACTCACACACACATTCATAGTCTTTTCGGCAACTTAGGCCATTAAAGGTGCGCGTCTTGAGGTGCTAATTTCGGGACTTTCCAGCGGCCACAATTTAGAAGCTATCGACCTCAAATTTTTTTTAAATTAAAGCTATTTAAAATATCTACAAATAATAGAAGCCCTTTTTTTGATTTTCGAAAAAATAAATTTTTTTTTTAGATTAATCGCATTAAATAAATGATATTTAAAAAAAGGAGCTCTATAAGTTGTAGATAATTAAATTAGTAATCATTATGTTAAAGAGTAATTAATTTTTTGCCTTTAGTTAATTAGCTGGAAGCTCTAGAATGAAATGGAATTTATCCCATGTATTCCTATGGAAAAAACTAACACCATCTCTTGCCGCCTAGAGGAACTCGATAGTCAAAAGCTTTCTAACGACTTTTCAAGACGCTCACCTTAAGACTTGGACGATAACCGTTATTTGTATAATATATTATATATATGTATATTATAATTAGGGCTCGGATTTATAGGCACTAAAAATTATTAAAATAGGCACTTAAAAAGGCATTTATTGTAAAAATAGGCATTTAAAAAGGCATTATTTAAGAAATAATATAAAAAAATTTAAAAAATTGATGTCTTATTTTTGGTAATCTGGTGTGACTCGTTGCACAGCACAAAAATTTTTCTTAATTTCGGTAATTTAAAGGCGCATTCTGTACTTGTTTGCCAGCACATAAATACAAATCAAATTTTTAAGAATTAATTTTTAAAATTTTACATTGAAAATAAATTTTTTTTCGAAAAAAAGTATTTTTTTCAAATCTTAGGGGGGGGGGGGGGTAATTACCCCCTTTATCCCCCCTTGAAATATTTTCTTGATAAACAAAAAAATCTTAAATTTAGGCGATGTATAGCTCGTAAAAAATTGAAATTGGCTATTTGAACTTAAAATAGGCACTAAAAAAGGCATTTATAGATGAATTAGGCACCAAAACCCAGAATCGGCCAAAATAGGCATTATAGGCACTAACAAATGCCTCTTCTTTTATTCAGAATTTCATGAAACGTATACATATTATATTGGCCTAAATTTTAAGCCATACATTAAAAAAAGGCAAATAGGGCGAAATCCGAGCCCTAATTATAATATATTATATTATACAAATAACGGTTATCGTCCAAGTCTTAAATGGCCTACGTTGCCGAAAAGACTGTATGAATGTGTGTGTGAGTGTGAATGAGAAAAACGTGTGAAAGTTTAAAAAAATAAATAAATAAATAAATAAATTATGAGTTATATGTGGAAGATGGAAGCAGGTCTGTTAGGCATGTTGTTATATTATAAATTGGGGTCCAGGCATTTCTACGCACATTTAAGCTATCTGGTATCCAAATGGCTTAAATAAAATCATCAGACTACCTGGGGTCCGAACCCGCGACGATTGGTATAGGAGGCAGGCACGCTACCTACTACACCAAACCCGGGGGCAATTTATAATTTTTATTATTTTCCTGATACTTTTTTGTTTTATTAAGACATTTATTTCATTTTCAGAAAAAGAAGAATCTTTAGATAAAAACAAAAAGGTAATACAAGAAAAATACCAGAAAAAAGATGAAAATAAAAAAAATATTTCAAATTCCAAAAAGAAGAATGTAAACATCTCATTTGCCAACAAACAAATATATAGTGTGAAATCTCATTCATGTGAGGTTTGTTCCAAACAATTTAAAAGGAAATCTCATCTCACTGGCCATTTACGTATTCATTCTGTGGAGAAACGATTCAAGGGTGAAATATGTTCAAAACAGTTTAATCAGAACTCTCATCTCACTCACCATTTACGCATTCATTCTGGCGAGAAACCATTCAAGTGTGAAATATGTTCAAAACAATTTAAGCTCAAATCTATACTTACCAGACATTTACTTATTCATTCTGAGGAGAAACCATTCAAGTGTGAAATATGTTCAAAACAGTTTACTCAGAAATTTAATCTGACTCTCCATTTACGCATTCATTCTGGCGAGAAACCATTCAAGTGTGAAATATGTTCAAAACGGTTCAATCAGAACTCTCATCTCACTGGCCATTTACGTATTCATTCTGCCGAGAAACCATTCAAGTGTGAAATATGTTCAAAACAGTTTAATCAGAAATCTAATCTCACTCTCCATTTACGCATTCATTCTGGCGAGAAACCATTCAAGTGTGAAATATGTTCAAAACGGTTCAATCAGAAAAATCGTCTCACTGGCCATTTACGCATTCATTCTGGCGAGAAACCATTCAAATGTGAAATGTGTTCAAAACAGTTTAATCATAAATCTTATCTTACTGAACATTTACGTATTCATTCTGGCGAGAAACGATTCAAGTGTGAAATGTGTTCAAAAGAATTTTTTCAAAAATATCATCTTACTGGCCATTTACGTATTCATTCTAGCGAGAAACCATTCAAGTGTGAAATATGTTCAAAACAATTTAAGCTCAAATCTATACTTAACAGACATTTACTTATTCATTCTGCCGAGAAACCATTCAAATGTGAAATGTGTTCAAAACAGTTTAATCATAAATCTTATCTTACTGAACATTTACGTATTCATTCTGGCGAGAAACGATTCAAGTGTGAAATGTGTTCAAAAGAATTTTTTCAAAAATATCATCTTACTGGCCATTTACGTATTCATTCTAGCGAGAAACCATTCAAGTGTGAAATATGTTCAAAACAATTTAAGCTCAAATCTATACTTAACAGACATTTACTTATTCATTCTGCCGAGAAATCATTCATGTGTGAATTATGTTCAAAACAGTTTAATCAGAAATCTCATCTCACCAAACATTTACGTATTCATCGTAGAAAAGTGCATCAGAGTCCTAGAAACTTCTGATTTCCTATTTTTTTCTAATTAATTAAAATAATCAACAATTGTGGAGATTGGAGATATCAGCCAAATTGGGATTGTCCAGGTTAATAAAACTCCCTGAATAAGACGTTTCGGCCTGAATTTATTTGACCATCTTCAGTTATCGGGAATTATACATATGTGCAAGTGCACATGTGATCAAACCAGGACTCGTCAATAATAAAATTTATTTGCTTCATACAAACTTATATGGTTCCTGTGATTGATCTCAATCAATTATCTCTGAGCTTGGGCACATATAATTTTGTATGAAACAATAAGCAACTATAATCAATAATACTAATAATTAAATTATTATATTATTATTATTAGAATTCGTATAGGGACCGTGCGTGAAATATAGAGGCAACATTCCAGGTTGTTCAATAAGTTTTGTCGTTCGATAAGAAAAACACAATCTTATGGTTCAAAGTACACTTTATTATTCAGTATAGTCTCCTTGAAGATTAATACACTTGTTCCAACGATCCTCCAATCTGTGGATCCCATCCCTGAAGTGAGAATCCGCAAGGTCTGCAAAATACGCTTCGAACAGCCGTTATGACCTCTTCATTTGATGAAAAACGCTTGCCACGCATACATTTTTTGAGTTCTAGAAACAAATGGAAGTCGCTGGGGGCCAAATCTAGTGAATACGGTGGATGCTCTAACAATTCAAACTTTAATTCATGGATTTTAGCCATTGTCACAATGCTCTTGTGACACGGTGCATTGTCCTGATGAAAAAGGATTTTTTTCTTCTGCAAACCGGGTCTTTTTTCACGAATTTTTTCCTTCAACTGAACCAAAAGGTTGCAATAATATTCAGAATTAATTGTTTTACCAGTTTGCAAGTAATCCACAAACAAAATTCCTTTCGCATCCCAAAAAACTGATGCCATAACCTTCTTGGTCGATTTCTGGACACGAACTCGTTTTGAAGCCGAACAACCAGGTCCACACCACTCTTTAGCCTCTTGTTTTGATTCAGGATCATGGTGATAGACCCAAGTCTCATCCATAGTGATGAATCGACGAACAAAATCCACTTTATCCTTTTTAAAACGCTCCAAATGTTGCTGAGAAAGTCGCATTCGAACGTGTTTTTGTTCCATTGTTAGCGAATGCGGCACCCATTGTGTACACAGCTTTCTAAAACCCAAAATTTCACTTAGGGCCGATAGTATAAAGCTAGTTCAAAGTTTGAACCTCGGTCAACAGGCGATTTGACCGAGAATTGCGTAGTATAAAACTTGACCGCCAGTCAAATCAGCTTTGACCGAGGTTCAACTTGACCGGCCACATTCGCCCAGTCAAATTTTTGACCGGAGTTCAAATAGCCAATTTTGACAGCTGGCCATATGTGATCACGTATTTTTAAATACATAACCTAAAACATTATTCAAAAATATAAATACCAAACAAAGTAAAAATACAGTTTATTATAAAATTGACAATATATTTTAATTTAAAGTATAAATAATAGTTAGTAATGTTGGTAAAATTTTAAAATTATATAAATATTCACAAAATAATAATAATAAATTTTATATTAATAATAAGGGAATAAATATTAATAAATAAAAAATAATATTATTATATATATTATTTATTTTTTAGCAAAAAGCTTTAGTCCTCAGGCCTTTTTCTATCCTTTTTTTTTTTTTTTTTTTTTCTTTTAAAAAGAAAAGTTATTCGAATAAAATAATATATTTGTAATCGTGTCTACTATTATGTTTGATATGATTGCCTGATTGTGAGGAGTCTACAAATCGGATTTGACGGAATATCTATTATAAACTATAATTGATAGTGGCTAAACGTGTTTTTTGACAGCAATCTACTAAAAAAAATTCACTCAAATGAGAAAGATGCCAAAATAAAATAATACCATTTTTTTTTGTATTATATTTGTAAATTGTTTTTTTGTTGAAATTAAAAAAAAAAAAAATATTACAATATTTTTGCGTTCTCTGGAAATTTTTGTTGCTCCATATATATATAACTAATTTTTAATCAAGAACCCCCCTCCCTGGTCAATGGTGTTTCGATTTATTTATTTATTTATATTTTTATATGTGCCCCCTTTACTGATGTTTAAATTTGGCCATCTTAGCAATAATTTTAAAACAGCAAGCTGACAGCAACTCAAAAATCATAAAAATGAATTCAAAATAAATATGAAGTTAGCAACAGGCGAGTTTGTCAATGGTATGAGCTTCGGTCATGGGACCGGAGTTCATTTTTTTTATACTACGGAACTAGATTTGACTGCGGTCAAATGTTGACTGAGGTTCCCGTGACCGGCGGTCAAAAGTTGACTTGACCGAGCGTTATACTATCGGCCCTTAAAGTATGGCTCACACTGCCTAATGAGATGTGTAGAGCCTCTGCTAATTCTCTAACAGTCAATCGACGATCTTCCAAAACCATATCCTGTATTTTGGCTATGATTTCTGGTGTTGATGCGCTTTTTGGACGTCTTTCACGTGGATCGTCTTCAAGGCTTGTACAGTCAGCGCCAAAAGTGCCTGATTTCGATGCCTTGAGCTTAGGCAACCAATATGCAGAGCCGTCGGATGAGTTGCGTTAAAAGTAGCTTCGCCCCTTCTGTTTCATTAAAAAAGATTATTTATTTATTTTAAAAATATTTATGAATTCTAAAATATTTTTATATATTATTAATAAAATTAAATTAAAACTTTTTTCTCATATTTTTTTATAATTTAGTTAAGAAATGTTTGTTTTAGTCTGTGAAGAAATTAATTAGTGATAAAATTAGAATTGAAGCTTAAATAAAAATATACATTTAATTAACATATTATTAATTCTTTTAAGTTATGTCAAATTAGGGGTAGGGAACCCCCCCTCCCTTATCTGGGGCTCACTAATGTTTCAAAGGAAAGCATACATTAGCAAATCTTTCAAATGGAATATAAAAAATCTTCCTCCTCATAAAAGTCTACGTTTCAAAAAGACTCTTCGACCCCCCCCCCCCTAAAATTATTTTCTTTTATTTTTCAATTGATTTTAATAAAATTTAAAATTAGGCTTCATTAGGGAGTAACTAATTGAAAAATGGTATTTTAGACCTCAACAAATTCTATCGCCCCCCCCCCCCCTTACAATTTATTTTCCACTCGATTTTATTAAAATTTAAAATTAGACTTCTCTATGGTGTAAATGATTGAAAAATTATATTCCAGACCGAATTCAGAAAATTCTATCGGTCCTACTCCCCTCCACCACTAAAATCTGTTTTCCACTCGATTTTATATTAACCGAAATTAATTAATTACAAAATAGATACCAGGGTGGTTAATACCACAGGTTAAAACCGGTTTTAACCGTCTTCCATTTAAATCAATTTTGACCAATGGTTTTTAATGAAATAAATAAATTTCATATCGTATGCTTATATTTCGGGAAAATTACATAATTATATTACATAAAACCATGGGCGTAGCCACTAGCGTAACGTTTTTTAGCAGGGCCCCCCGCAAACCTTTATTTCGGGCCCCATTATTAGACCATACAAAAAATATTTTTAAAATACCGTATATCCCTGAACTCTGAGGGCCCCGGGCTCTCTCAAAGAGAAATTTTCATTAAATTTTTTACCGTTTTTACCGGAGCTCTGAGGACCCGGGCCCTCTCAAAGAGAAATTTTCATTATTTTTTACCGTTTTTATCGGGGCCCTGGGGGCCCCGAGCCCTCTCAAAGAGAAATTTTCATTATCTTTTTTTTTTATATAATTGGAGGTTTACTTCTTTTAAATCCGTACGATGGAGTTCACGGTAATTAAAACAAAGTATTTTACTTTATTATGCAGGAATTTTATTGCCAGACAACTGTTGTGTGCACATTCTCACAGTTTCGGTCCTAAAAGGACCATCATCAGGCCTGAAACATACAAATTGTTTTCTTAACCTTTATGCAACACCGGGCCAATCTTTCATATGATTACATATTCATTTTCTTCACAATACAATGAATGAACATCACAATTATGATTTTTCCAAAAAAATTGTCATTAAAAACCAGTGTTTTAATTACCGTGAACTCCATCGTACGGATTTAAATGAAGTAAACCTCCAATTATATCAATTGATAATTTTCTCTTTCGTCTCCTTCTAAATCATTTTTTTTTATCTAAATTTTTCCTTTTTTATCGGAGCTACAGTTTTTTAGCCCGGCCCGGCCCGAGGGCCCCCCAAGGTCCGGGGCCCCCCGCATCGCGGGGTCTGCGGGGGCGTACGTTACGCCACTGGGCAGACTATTCCCTATGAGAAAAATATATTTGTTTGTTTTTTTAATTTTTAGGACAGGCCAGAGGGGGGGCAACGGCCCCCCTGCCTCCCCCCTGGCTACGCCCATGCATAAAACAAAAAATATCTTGCTTCATGATCATTAACTATTCATTCATATTATTTATTAACATATTAGGAAAGAAAATTTTATCAAAAATATATTAATAAGATCATAGGCGTAGCCAGAAATTTTCGATGGGGGGGGGGGGTTCAGGATGATTTCTCCCCCTCCCCCAGCCCCCGACTAATGGGGGGTATAAGGTGTCTAATGAAGTATATATATGACTAGCCAATCCGCCCTCCTGGACCCCTTCGGATTGGCTCGGGCCCGCCCTTTCTTAAATAAGTGCCCCAATTTTTCATTCATCTCGTTTCCGGCAATAAAAAATGCAACCCTCACATCCCTAAAATAGGGGAGTTTCTGTGCTTGTTTCTCTTGTTCAGAGTTCTTTCTCAGATCTCTTTAAAAAAAAATTATTTATTATTTATTTTTGAAATTCCTATCGGGATCCCCGTTTATTTACCCGAGGTGCTTACGTGTACGGAGACACACACCTCAAACCCAACCGGCCTCTGGCCGTAGCCATCTACCGGCACCCCGTGAGGTTACATCATTTCCTATCTCTAACTCCTCCTCCTGCTCTCGTCTCTAGCTAGTGAACTAATCCTTATTTCTGGTTCCACCCGGCTCCTTATATCCAACCTCTTCTATGCTATGGAGGATGTCCTAGTTGAGGAGGGACTCCCTCAGCACCGGCGTGTAGCCTACTCCTTTCGAAGAATGCATCACTGAGAGGGAACCTTCTTTACGTCCCTTCCACAGGACGGGATGTCACAGCAACTCCCTCTCCTCGTAGAGTTGCCTGAGGGCTATTGTGGAAAGATCCTATATTCCAATCCAGGGCTTGCTTGAGGATTTGTTTACATTAAATAAATATTTTTATTTAATGAAAAATCCCGCACGCCAAGGATTTGAACAGGGATCTTCTTTGCAGAAGCTGACACCCTAGCTCACTACACCAGCGAGCCCTCTTTAAAAAAAAAAAAAAAAATAAAAAATTTAATTATATAATAATTTTTATTATTTTTCATTTGAGGGATTTAATCAATTTTAGCAGGTTTCAATTTTTTATAAAGCAAGACAAAAATCAATTCTTTTCAATTAGAGCGGGCGCTGGAGGTAGTTGAGTATGCAAAATTTGAGGACCGAATTCTGACAATGGATTTGGGCTAAGAATAGCTCCCAGAATAAGGATCCGGATCTTGCCGGGCCAATTTTTGGTCCAATTTTTTTTTTACCCCCACCCCATAGGAAATCAATGGAGTGCATGCTAAGATGATGTGAAGATTTGCAATTATGGTCAAATTCGAGTACTTAAAACCTCAAACAATGAAAAAACTGTCTTGTCAGCAACTGAGGGGATCCTCTAGAGTCCCCTGAGAAGTACTATCTTGCCACCAGTTGTGGTGGTCCCCTCTAACCCCTTCATCTCTTTTCTCTCTCTTTGTTATAAATTTAAATATACGGCTTTAACACCATGCCAAATTGTGGGGACCGGCAATTATGTTCATAATCCACTACCTGGTATCCCAATCAATGAAAAATACTATCTTGCCGCCAACTGCGGTGGTCCCCTCTAACCCCTTCACCTCTTTTATCTCTCTCTTTGTTATAAATTTAAATATACGGCTTTAACATCATGCCAAATTGTGGGGACCGGCAATTATGCTCATAATCCACTAGCTGGTATCCCAACCAATGAAAAATACTATCTTGCCGCCAACTGCGGTGGTCCCCTCTAACCCCTTCACCTCTTTTATCTCTCTCTTTGTTATAAATTTAAATATACGGCTTTAACATCATGCCAAATTGTGGGGACCGGCAATTATGTTCATAATCCACTAGCTGGTATCCCAATCAATGAAAAATACTATCTTGCCGCCAGCTGCGGTGGTCCTCTCTAACCCCTTTACCTCTTTTCTCTCTCTTTGTTATAAATTTAAATATACGGCCTTAACATCATGCCAAATTGTGGGGACCGGCAATTATGTTCATAATCCACTACCTGGTATCCCAATCAATGAAAAATACTATCTTGCCGCCAACTGCGGTGGTCCCCTCTAACCCCTTCACCTCTTTCTCTTTTTCTTTCTCTCCCTTTATTATACATTTAGATGTACTGTCTTAAAACCATGCCAAATTGTGGGGACCGGCAATTATGCTCATAATCTACTACCTGGTGTATTTATAATAAAGGGAGATAAAAGAGGTGAAGAGGTTAGAGGGGACCACCACAACTGGTGGCAAGATAGTATTTTTCATTGATTGGAGCACCAGGTAGTGGATTATGAGCATAATTGCCGGTCCCCCAATGGCCCCACAATTTGGCATGGTGTTAAAGCCGTATATTTAAATTTATAACAAAGAGAGAGAAAAGAGATGAAGGGGTTAGAGGGGACCACCACAACTGGTGGCAAGATAGTACTTCTCAGGGGACTCTAGAGGATCCCCTCAGTTGCTGACAAGACAGTTTTTTCATTGTTTGAGGTTTTAAGTACTCGAATTTGACCATAATTGCAAATCTTCACATCATCTTAGCATGCACTCCATTGATTTCCTATGGGGTGGGGGTAAAAAAAAAATTGGACCAAAAATTGGCCCGGCAAGATCCGGATCCTTATTCTGGGAGCTATTCTTAGCCCAAATCCATTGTCAGAATTCGGTCCTCAAATTTTGCATACTCAACTACCTC